>JXSR01S000898.1:92762-102984 GCA_000969725.1 Ophiothrix spiculata | reverse complement strand
GGCATATAGCAAAATTACATATGCCTATTTTCGGCCACCCCCTTAACAACACGATCTGTATTTTGAAAAAGCTTAATTTTATGCCAAAAATGTTTTTTGTAATGTGCAATCATCATAACATACAAAAACACGACAAATAATGACCTTATAGAACAATTACACCCTTTAGAATTAATATATGCATATTAATCGATAGCTTAAAATCAGTTTTCAGCCGACTTTTAAGGCAATGCTCAAGGATCATTTCGCCTGGGTCTGTGTTGGAGTCTAAGCCATGGAGTCTAACCACATACCATAATGTAGCTTACCCATAGGGCCAACAAATAACCCTCAATGAAATTCCTTGATTCCCTATTTAACAAAGCGAGAGTTCACGAAAGGCAAAAGTGACCGAAAAATAGGCGTGGCCGAAAAATAGGCATATTTACCCTACTACATATATTTACATTATGCAAAATTAATACTAATATTTGCCTTTTAAACAATCAAAAACAGAATAAAGAACCAAATTAATTAAATTTTAAATTTCAAGTAAATATATGAAAGGAGTTCATATGGTCAGATACTCCATGGATTTGCACTTTCAACACCGTTGATTCATCTATTTCGCTCGCTCTGTTCGTTTCGATATGGAACTGACGACATATGCATTTGGATATAGGAGCTTCTTGAATATTAATTGATTAACTAATTACGTCACTTACGTCATCGCATCAGACAGTGCTGTTACGAAAAATTTGTGAACACAAAATTACAGTTGGAAATTTTAATATTTAAAAAAAAAAAGCGAAAAAAAAAATTTTTTTGACTTTTTGAAAAACTAATGCGCACACGAAAACTAACGCACGCGGGAGCTTTGAGACAAACAATTAATTATAATTAATTAAACAATTAAGTTTGTACTGTCAAGTGGCATTCTTGCAGCTTTTTGGGACATATTTGAGAAACTGGTATTTTAAGTTACTAAAAGAGAGTAAAAAGGAAAGTATAGTTGGTTAAGAAGCATAATCAATTTAGAGATGAGCAATTGCTCGGGCCACCCTAGCCATTAGGCCTAGTAAATGCTCATCCTAACTTTGCATTTCTCACATCTGTGGCAAAAATCTAGTAATATAATGGTCAATAATATCAATGGGTACTTAATTAATAACAACTGCTTGTCCAAGGTATTGAATTAGCTTAGGTCAGAAATCTTGTCTCGTCCTTGCTCGGCTCGGGTGATGTTTAGACCCTAAATTCATCTTGTTCAAATTACTAATGTTATTAGTGGAGGGTGGATGAATGATAACATGTATGGTATATGGGTTGTGTAAAATCTTAGGTAAAGTAGAAAATAATTCATGAAGCAAGTTTGTTAAATATAATTTAAATCATTTCAAACTTTCCTTCAAACCAACAAAACATATATTCATTTCAAAACAGCCAAAAAAAAAAACGAAACAAATTTTGACTTACTTCTAGTAGCATCCACAACTCGTTTAACGAGCTCAGCATCAGTCCATGGTACAAGCTGATCACCCCATATACCAGTTCCAAATCCGATTCCTTCATACTGCATGACAATATCCGAGTCATCTAACACAACTGCTGAACCTCGCATGATGTGAGGGTGACTTGTGAATATGCTCTCTGCATCCACGCGACCTATTGGCAGGTCAAGGTCATAGGTCGGAAGCATGCATGTTGCTACGGATTCGCGACCTTCACTGTTCTCAACAAAAACCGAGAAGTAGACAGGAATTCCACCGACCAATTGCTGGAGAAAGAAACAATAACAGAATGATGCTAAATAACATAAAGGTGGTTTCAGAGTAGCTGTCGCACATAACGTTGCGGCAGACGACCAAACATTTGCAATTTTGAGTAGTCGTAATGTAGCACAACACATTTGTATATTGCCACAATGTTCTGTTGCAAGAAAATTTGAATTTATTCCAACTCAAAATATCGTGTCGTTGCCAACATCACAACAGGGTAATCGATATATCGTCTTGTCGTACGGCAAGCAAAATTTTTGAGATGCGACAAGGTTGAGTTTGCGCACTTTAAATTCTTGACGTCATGCTGGCTGTACGACAACACGAGAGGCAACTCTGAAACCAGGTTAACTTGCTTATTAATCCCAGCACTGCCCACAACCCGGGGAGGAGGGTGTTACTCAAATAGTGAATAGAAAGGGGTGTGATGTTCAAGGTCTAAAACTTCTACCCATTACACAGGATTTTTTAAAGTGATAAATTACAGAAACATATAATCTTTGTAAGTGACTGAGTAATCCTTGAATTGCAGCCATTTTGGAACACATTTTAATAATTAAGCTGTGTTTTTTACCCATATATTTTGCGAATTATTTCATTGCTGCACTTACAAAATGAGTACACATAGATTTGCAGAAAAGTCGTATCTGCAATGGCTGCCATATGTGCACTTGTCGGCTTGTACATGTTGCTCATTGTAGCATATCTGGTGCATACAAGTAGTATACATCATATATGCTACAATGAGCAACATGTAGGGGATGCATCCCCTTTGCCACGACGGCTCACACATGTTACTAGAATGCAATAAATCCCTTAATTTTTCTCTCAAATATGTCAGTGGCTCTTGATGTTCTTTAGTTAAGTTGACTGTGTGAATCACTGAATCTAGACTGGACTTTGGACAGAGTACAATGCAAATTAATGAAAAATGGCAGCTATTGCAAATACAACTCTCTTGCACTGGCATTTCAAAATGTATACATCCAACATGGCATGTGAAAATAAGACATGTAGTCTGGCTTTATCATTGACCATCAGCTGGTTACAAAAGAAAATGTACATGTTAGTATATATACAAGAAAAGTTTCTGAAGAAGGCATGTCAAAATTTGGGTTTTGAAAGGCCTGGTTAAATACCTACATTTTTAATCAGCTCTGATGGTCCATTAAATTCTTCCTTAGCCAAGACATCCTGGCTGCCTGGGGAAGAACCCACGGCATAGTAGTATTTGACAAGACTTTTGCTGTCTGATGCTTCAACCTCAAGATTAAATGATGCTTCGGTGTAGTCTAGGTTGGGTACTTGTTCCACACTGCAGGATTTACTTGCTGCAGCGATAATAGCGCCATCTGCTTGCCGCTTGCGTCCACTTCCCTAAAACAAATTTAAAAATCAGTATATGTAGTCTGATTATTAGATTCAATTACCCTAGGTTTTATTTGCACAAAACTGAATTAAATTACTCCCAGATTAAGTGAAATTTGATCCTTTGAAATATAACACATTTGGGAAGAAATCTTGTGATAATTTATATTCTTGTTTAAAGATTTCGACTGAAACTTTTGGTATTTGATTCATTTATCTGCTTTAGAACATTGCAAATATTTTTACAACAAAAAATTGATTTAGTCCAGGACTAAGCCAACTTTTGTTCTTTTGGAAGAAAATGCCAACATTTTAAAACAAAAATGATCAAATTATAGAAATTTCAGTATAAATGTAAGGATATAAATTATCTCAGATTCTTTAAAATGTGTTATTTTTCCAGGGACCAAATTTTACTTAGTCCAGAGCTACCTATTTTGTGTTATATGGACCTTTGTGTCTAATCACAAGCTATTTAAAAGTCTTTTGTAAGTGTTATCATGAATAGAAGTCAAAGTTGTGCTCTTGCAAAGCTTAATAATTTGCTCAATAAAGGTTTGCATAATGTGTTACTGCACATACACATACAGAAATCTTTGCTATTAGGAGCCAGGGTTAAAATATGTTGACTGCTGAGAATACAGGTTTTTTCACGCAAAGTAACTGGTCTCAAACACTTCTCTCAACTCATGGAATGGACATCAGCTTTTCAATACTGGGAAGGCAACAGGAGTAGTTGAGTCTGGCAAAATTGCTTCAAAAGAGACAAAGAAAAGATTTTGTGGTTTCTTGCAAACCATTTTTCCTAAAGTAATGCCTCACACAGTAACCTTTTCCAAAAAAATATGGTGAAATTTAACAAAAAATGAAGAGCCTATTTCCAAACCATTTTAAGTCCACAACTCTAAATCCCAAGAAAATCAACTTTTCTATTGTTTTTAAAAACAATAATATTTTTTCTACGATTACTGTTCAAGATAGAGAGATCATCAAGGATCATAAAAACATGAAAAATTTCTCATTTCTAATTTTTCCTTAAATTAATATTTTAGTTTCAAACATGCAGTGGACTTTTTTTTGACACAAAATAGGGAAAATTACCCATGAGCTTAACACGTTTTGAAAAAAAAAAAAAATCATCAGTCACTTATAGTCAAGGTTGGACTTCGCACATTTTGGAAAAAAGTTGATTTTGCATGCGATAGTTTCAGAAACTTTTTACTAGATACTTTAGTTAGTACCTACCCATTTCTATTGAAATCTCAATTTTGAAGGTCGTGGACTTGACACGGTTTGGAAATAAGCTCTTCAAATGCAATTTTTTAAATCTATAATCTCCTTAACCTTCATCTACCTTTCAAATATATTAAAAAGAATAACACTTTGGTAATAACATCAATATGACTATCTCAAGGGACGTCATAAGTTTAAATTATGTAAAATGACCTGAAAAACTAAATAGTTTGAAATAATTTGCCTTACCTCTGGTGTAACGAATTCCTTGACATCTGGAGGAGACTCATCAGCATCTTTGGTATGAATGTCAAAGATGTTGCCTTTAAGAGGAGACATTGAGAACTTGAAGAGATCAATGGCCAAAAGGATAGTCCGGCCAATAATGGGAATCTTGAGAGTCAGTAATGCTCGCATCCTGATGGTTAATGGTATCACTATGTAGTCTAGACGAATTCTGAAATGTCAATGATAGAGCATCATTTATCTAAGGAAACAAGGATTTGAATTTTTAGAAAAGTAGGACACAATTTCAAAAAAAAAAAACAGATAAGGCCAAAAAAGAAAAAAGTTTGTTTCTGGTAACATGCTTGAAAAGTACAATGCGATATGTGCTTTTTTATTTTTTACTTTTCAAAAATGCAATGCAATATGCTATTTTTCTTTTTTTTAAACCAAAAATGCAGAAAGAAAAACACATTAAAACATTGCTCTTGGTTTCTTATATTATTTATTAATATCATTATTAACCATTAAAGTTTTGTATATAACTTTAGCCGCCCTTGGTTTCTCTTTCATGTTCAATAATACAACATGCGACTTGTTTTGATGCATCTTTGTTTGTTTTTACGCAAGTCTCCAGTAAGCTTTTTTACAGAATTGTTTTAGTTATCAACAATAAATTTTTTTTATACGAAATACAAAAAAAAAAATAATGCGGGAAGTATGTTACTTAACAGAAACGCGCGCGGGTTACGAGAAACAAACTTGTTTCTTTTTTTGGCCTAATCCCGTTTGAGAAAAATGTCACCAAATGCAACAAAGTTGTGAGTGCAATAACTGGTAATTTACATCAATTTGCATAACTTGCTGTATAATGTCCAGACTTGGGCCAGCTTCTCTTGAAGAACCAATTCAAGAGCCACCAAGAGATAGGGGACACATTTAAATGTTTTTTTTTCATTCTAGTGACAAGGTGTTAAAGGTATACAATAGTGAGGACAAATTCTATATGTGGAGCTAGCACATGCACAGATAAACTATTATACACATTATTGCTTTGTTGAGAGGATTTAAACTGAAGATCTAGGAATCCCTTGTCACTTATCAAAGTGCATTGCATATACACCTTGTATTCACATGAAGAGATTGTAATCCTAAGAAGTTTTTGTTTATACTAATGGATTTATTAAAAAGATAGACAGATTTGTAGGCATATTTCAAATGAACACAATATTCAGAGGAAAATGAACAAAAATGTGGCTGTAATGGTATATCTCCATTTCATAATAATGGGGATACTTTATGTTTAACTTACGCAATATCAAGTGGAAATTTGCTGAACCAAATCTCAGCTGTGATGGGGAATTTTGTGTTGAAAACTTCAGCTATGATCTCCAATTCTCCATACAGTAGTAATCCAACTCTGACGCCACCGTAAACTTCAATACCAATACCTGGGATTATAGTAGCCTGCAGATAAAAAGAGTGTCAAATGCACTTGACAACATTACCAGTTATAAAACACATTTCAATTTTTCAATAGTATGTGTACCATTTCTTTGAGCACAGTGTTAAGAGAATCGACCTTATATTCAAAATGTTGTTGGTTCAAGTCCCGGTTAGGCCACCACAAAGTTCCTCAAGCAAGATTCTTTATCAACCCTGAACCTGGTGATGGTTTACAAGAAAGTAAAACCTTTCCCTTGTAAATATCTTGTAAGGTTTCACTTGTAAATATCCTGTAACATTTTACTTAAAAATATCTTGTAACCTTTCACTTCACTTGTAAATGTCTTGAATCCTAACACTTGTAAATATCTTATAACCTTTCACTTGTAAATATTTTGTAACCTTCCACTTTGAAACATCTTGTAAACATTTAAACTTGCTAATATCTAGTAACCTTTCCCTTGTAAATATCTTGTAATGTTTCGCTTGTAAATATCTTGTAACCTTTCACTTGTAAATATCTTGTAACCTTTCACTTGTAAATATAAAATATCTTATAACCTCTCACATGTAAATATCTTGCAACCTTTCACTTGTATATATCTTGTAACCTTTCACTTGTAAATGTAAATATCTTATAACCTCTCACTTGTAAATATCTTGTAACCTCTTACTTGTAAATATCTTGTAACCTTTCACTTGGAAATATCTTGTAACCTTTCACTTGTAAATGTAAATATCTTGTAACCTCTCACTTGTAAATATCCTGTAACCTTTCACTTGGAAATATATTGTAACCTTTCACTTGGAAATATCTTGTAACCTTTCACTTGTAATTTTCTTGTAACCTTTCATTTGTAAATATATATCTTGTAACCTTTCTCTTGTACATATCTTGTAACAATTATGATCCTGATGTTTAAATTATTATTGTGACCTACCTTTGCATTCATAGATATTATACCAGCCTCTACAGGAATCTCCATTGTGAAAAACCCATTGGAACCGGCAACTAATGCAAGGAAGTAAAGGTAAATATAATTGTGATTGTTTGGGGAGAAAAAATTGTATTAGGCCTACTTGGTATATGGACAACAGACAGAAAGATTTGTTCAGCCTGCTTGCCAAAGATCATGCATGAATGCGATTTATAACAAATAAACATAATATGTTGTGTTGTATTGCACAAAATAATTATTGCAATCATATATGTGACCGTCCACCACAAACTTCAAGTTAGTTCAAGCCTGTTTGATACTGTTTTATTGTAGATTCATTAATGCATATTTCCTATTCTACTACTTCTAGGAAATGTTACTTTTCAAAGATTTTGAAAAGTTGAAATGAACGCTGATATCATGCACCAACTTTAAAAAAGCATTCACATTTGAAATCTGCATATATACCAATTCTGTCAGAAAACTACTTAACATAGAATTTGCACTGTATCTCAAATGGGTTATGCCACCTTTACAGGAGGTATCTGATAAACAGTCCCATAAATAACACCAATACTTCATACATGTCAAGTCTCCTGATTTAGGCCGGAGTCTCCCGATTTTAGGCAGACCCCCGGCCTCCCGATCGGGCAGCCATATCTCCCGCTTTAAAAAAAATCTCCCGATATCACCCGTATTGAATAAAATTTACCGTGATGTTCCACTAGCGCGAATTACAGACCGAATAAACGGTACATTTTTTTAAGAGATTGAAAATGGGATCGTTTTTGTGAGTCGTATGTGCGCTTTAGAGTCCCTTTACAGTTTTCTAAAGCAATGTAAATTTTTGTAGGTGTACCTTTTAGGCCTCATACGTCAGTTGCCCGTAAACGTTACTCATAAATTTGGTGATTACAGAAGTCCCCCACATCAGAATTTGAAAATGTTGACAGGTATGATACTTACAAAATTCCACATGTAGTAAACCTCCAATCAAAAAGCTAAATGATATTTCAAAGAACTTTCTGGTCTTTCTTGGGAATGTGATGGTGCCTTGAAGACGGAAGTCAAATGACTGGAAGATGTCCCCAGCAGAGCCAGATGTCACTGCTTCAACAACCTCATCAACCTGGAAGGACGTTAATGATCTACATCAATTTCAGATTGTCTTTTTAATGCTTAACTGATTTTGGACTTCCTGTCCTTGTTGTCGTAACATTCCAATGACTTAAAATAACATATTCTACTAACTTGTAATGTCAAACTTTGGGTCAGTGGCTTTCAAAATAATTTCAGGTATCACTTAAGTCAGTAGCAGTCAAGCTAGCTCAAACGGTAAGGTTTCTCTTGCTGTGTAGAAAGTCCCGAGTTTGAACCTCGCTGGTGCCAACAGTTGAGTGTGCTTGAGATTCCCTTGGACAAAGAACTAACTGCTAATTGTCTTGTGGAAACCCGTACGAAACTCGAGGAGCTGATCCGGGCAGCAATTGTTTATATGTTGGATGATCAAGGTTTAGCGCACTTAAGAGGTTGTCGCAGAACCTGAAATGATGCTTGGTGTGGAATGGAGCTTACTTTGACCACAGTGGTCAGTGAGCACCTGTAAAGTGTGCAGAGGCCGCGTGGAATTACAAATCTGGGAGGCAGAGAGCACTATAAATCCCCAGTATTTATTTAAGAATGATTTCAAGAGCCATTGGCAAGTGAAAGATATGCATGGGTTTATGCATTCCAGGGACAAGGTCATAACATAAATATAACATTTTGTGGCAACCCATCGCAGCAAATTATCCAAACAGCCTCTACCACTTCGCATCATATTGCAATAGTAGATACTAGATTGTATGTAACACTAGTGCTCACCCATATTAAATCAAATTTGCTTTACTTACAGTTATTTTCTTTGCCAAAATCCTTAAATTTAAATTAAATTGCAGGTCCTATATACACTTACTAAAACCAGCATAAGATTCCTAAGTTCTTTGCCGAGTTCTACAGCTTTCAGTGGGTCCACATTTTTGGTGTCGACTAAAGCAATCAAATCACCTATAGTCATGTTGGCAATCTTAACTGTCATTTTATCATAGCCTTTACCTAAAAAGATACAAAATTAAACACATGAAGGAATAAGTGTCAAATTCTGTTGTTTGTGATTTCAAAATAATTCTAAAAATGTGCAGATAGTACAAGTGTAAGTTGCCAGATGTACACAACAGTAGTATATGGTGATCTGGGTATTTATAGGCCAAACAATAATTTATTGGACAGTGTAAACAAAAATCCAGAGTGCAGGGCCCATTGTTTGCTAATGCAACCCCTACTCTGGAATTTGTTTACATTGCCATTAAATATTTATTTTGTGTATAGACCTTTTCAAAATCCATTCGAAAATCTTCGGAACATTGATCACATGGCCATTTTTTCAACCAATCACGTATGGTACAAGCTCATTAGCATGCACGATTGTGTCAACAAAATTTTCTGAAAATTCTCTTGCATTTCAGTGCAATCAAAATGAAATATAAAAAGAACCAGTCCCATTAGATACACTAATTCTGAACAACTTTTGTCTGATGGTACCATAAGCTCACCGACACAAAGAGTGAAATTTCCATTTGAAATTGGCTGATTCAGTGATTACGCTTTTAAAAGTTATCAAGTCACATCAGGACGATCACACTGAAAGTGACTCTGTAGTGCTAACGCTTATTACAAGTTCAAATTCGTACACAACCAGTAAACATGAACACAAACTTAACATTCTGGCTATTGTGTTGAAGAGTTAATTTGCAGGAAAGTGTAAAATCAACTTCGGAAATTCTCGGAAAGTCGTGTTTTGAAAAGGTCTATAGCCAAAAGTGTTCAATACCCTGACATATATTAACAATTTATGGACTATATCGTCATATTATTCAGTGTTTGACAGTACTGTTTCGTATTGTAAGGACCAAAAGGTCCTCACTCATCAGGAGCACATTGCAGAATGTGCAATACCCTAAAATATTTTGCAACTTGGAAGCGTGTTATGAATAACAGCTGTTATGCTAACAAATATTTCTGCATTTTATTCTACTTACCAGTGAGGCCGCCACCCATTACAGAGTTGCCACCAAATATGCCCGACTCATCAGCTGGATTGTTTCCCCAATTCAACAAGTCCACACCAGCTGAAAATGATAAAAATATATCTATTGGCAACACAAATATCACAAAATCTGCCATTGCCTTGTTTTAAATTTTTTATCCACGGGGTTG
>JXSR01S000898.1:69216-80035 GCA_000969725.1 Ophiothrix spiculata | reverse complement strand
GATTTCTCAAAATGCTCAATGGTGCGGATTTTGCATCATTCAATTCTGGAATCTATAGGTCTCAAAGACTAAGAATCAGTCAAGAACAATTGTGCAGACTCCATTTTGCACCTTTTCTTTTTTCCCACAGACTAATATGCTTTGGTGTAAAAATATACACATACGAGAGGGAATCAACAAGTTTTAAAGATCACCTAGAAGAAATACAGCCAGGATCATAATTGTGCCCTGTCATATCTTAAGGTAAATTACGAGATACGGGCCATTGAAGCATAGTCAAAAATTAATACCAAGGTCAAATTTCTAATTTCATCAGAAACGTTACCTTTGAAGTGTTTTCTATCAGGTTTCAACATCCAAAACATAAGACAAATGTTTTAAAAACCAAGATAAAAATCCTTTCTCCATTTGAGTTTTACCAGTACTCGGATTTTCTCAGAACTATAGTTTTCTGAATAAACCGGATACCTTTCACCAATTTGGATGTGAATTTGCAATCAAACATCCAATAACCAAAAGCAAGGTGTCACTGTAAAGCTTAATTTATAATATTTCAGATGAGACCAAAAAATCAATTTTCATTTTGGGACCCTTAAGGTACCTTTCAATATGACGGGTCACAATTTAAGGCATCTTTGTATTGTCACTGTGCAAAGTAGCACAATTTTTCCACTTTTAAAAACCAACTGTTCACAGACCTATATTATCTTTGATTATCGTCTTTTGTAAAAAAGAGACTTTGTATTTCTCCGAAATTCAACATTTTAAGGTTAACTATGTTTTATTTCTTCATTTTGACTTCATTTGTTGACCAATTTTTATAATGTTGGAATCAATACAAAGATGAGGCACTACACTATACTGTGGTGTCAAACAACTAAACTTTGGGGATGTCATCATAGCTTTCCTGGGCTGTAACCCATCAAATGCAGCGATTTAATCATGCCAAGTAACTCAATTTTCTCCTTGCAGTTTATGTGTTCATCAGGATAGGTTACTATCTATCGCCACTTGTAAAGAAAGAATAATTGCTTATGAAACTAGTTTTTTGAAAAATAATGTACACAAGGAAGAGTGACCATCTAATGATATAGCTCCTTCCCTTCTGGGTGATCTTAAAACTTTTCAATACACCCTCATACTTTACCTCAGTAGTGAAGATTCTGCTGTCCACTGATCCAGTCCAAGGTGAAGAGTCAAATCACAGGGGTCCACAAAAAACCACATCTTGACATTGCGACTCATAGATCCCATATCAACATTCATACAGCATTGTATTCCCATACAGCCTGGAGCATACCAACATTGTCCTTCTTGCTGATTGTCAGGAAGGACTAGTGGATCTGGCAGATGAGGACAGGCTGTAAGGATTGAAATTGATTACAAACACAACTTTAAAATACAAATTCATTTTCCAAGAAACTGATCTAATTTACTGATATTGTATACAATGGTATAACAGATATAGGGAAGCCTCCCCCACCCAAAAAGTAGATTAAATATGGAAGAAATACAGGAAAAATTGAAAATCAAGGTGGAAAATGGAAAAAAGAGGGACGAAAAATTGGGATATTTTATAATGTCAGCCCAAAAATTTCTTTTCTTTTCTTATTTTGCCATTTTACATTAAATGAATTGACATTTATTTAAGGTATGCTATTTTTTATTTTATATTTGAAGTATCATTTTCACAAAGTCTGCAGAATTAAGTACAGTGGACAGGCATCTAAATCTACAGCATGTGCACTGATTTTATTTACTTTTAAAATAAAATGCGAACATATAGACTACATCCAGATAATTAGGATTGGATTATAATAAAAATAAAATATCATAATTTTTGCACCTAAATGGGTTTCTTTAATTTCTGCCTTGGACAGCAGGTTACATGATTCTTCTTGTATAGCGCTACGCATAAACCTCGCTGGTTTAGATGTCAATGCATTCAAATGTGTGTATTTATCTTCAGAGCACTTTGGTAATGGTAACTCTGATGCATTTGTTATGACAGTATTTCCAGACAGCTTTCCGGCTATTTGCAGCTCGTATGAAAAGTCTAGGATGAAGGTGTTTTGTTCTGACAGCTGCAAACCATATCTGTATGTAAAAAATAATAGTACAAAATCACTTCAATCAAAAATAACAAACAAAAAACTTGAAAAAGCATTAAAACATCAGCTTAATAATTGAATATAGGAATACTAAACAAACCCAAGTCCATGTTTCCTACTGAGGCCAAAGAAAGTATATATTGTCCTATAGTATACAAATATTGACTGCTTTGAGGGGCATGGTTTAAATTATTTTCCCGAGAACCTCTCAACACCATGAATATACCCGAAGCAAAGCTGAGGACATATTCATGGTTTGAGATCACCGAGGGGAAATAATTTTAACCATACCCCAAACAAAAAGCAGTCAATATTTGTTTTATATACCGAATATATATATTTTTGTCCATTGGTTGGTTAAAAGAACCATTTTAGCACTCAAAGCTCCCGATGATAATTTTTGTTTCTCCTTTCAGTGCTGACCGCGTCGTATTCAGTGGATCCCCAGATAACTAGCTCACACATTGCAGCGTGTGTTGACCATGAATGCTTATAGTCGCACACGTAAAGCTCGAGTTAACACGAAGCAAAATACATTGAGCGGGCCTAATGAATACTATGCCCCGGGCATAGTAAATTTATAGGGCCTAGTTAAATCCATGCCCTAACTTTTAACCAATCAGAGAACAGGAATTTATATATGAGGTATGATGAATATAATTGCCATTCAAAAATCAATACTGGGCATTGATCATCACTTTCTTTTTTATGGGTAGGGCAGCATGGACTTGGGTCAGTGTTGCTTTCCTGTATTCAATTACATAACAATGTGTGATAGGAGCTGCGATAGAAAACAAACATTCAAGCGAGCAACTTATGTTGCAAAGTTTCATCTACTTGGCTTTGGTATCTTTTTTAGGGGAGGGGCATAGTAATTGGGCATAGTACTTAATCTTCCTAAAAAAAGTACCGTAGCCAAAAAAAGAGATTTCAAGTTACTCTTATCCACATATTTTCAAAAACATAGCATTCCTCATTATTTACAATACATTTGAATATCTGCAAACTAAATAATTTATGATCACCAGTATGCTTTATACATACAGGGGATTATTACTATTTTAATACCTACCTAAGTAGCATAAAATTACCAACAGTAACCTCTTGGGTGACTCCAAACTCAAAATCTCCAACCAAGGACCGTTTGTAAGTCCAGTTGTCTACCAAAATTACAAAGGAGCTTTCGCATGGGTCAATTGTCAAATCCATTTTGAATGCATGCTCCGTGATGGTTGCCAGGTCAATATCCAAGCAGCAATGGATGGTAAGACAAGTGTCTGATATCTGGCAGCGGATGTTGTCTGGAAGGTCATCAGATATGGAAACATCTGGGCATGCTAAAAATGGTAAAAACAATATTTTTGATCAAATTTCTTGGAGCAAGTCAATATCATAGCGCATATATCTCAAATGTAAAAGCTGTGCTTTGTCATTTATAAAAAGTTTTCCATCAGTAACAGTAAAAACTACAGAAACGAACTGGTTCATGATGTTCCGTTTAATTCAAAACTGGATCTTGCATGGTCAAGCAGTTAAAACAAATTTCATTTGGAAACATATACAATTTAATATTACGCAACTACACAAATGGGCTCCTCCAATAAAGTCCAAACCCTAAGCTTCCTGTATTCTGAAAAAAAAAAAAAAATTCAAAAGAAAGAATGCAATTTCAAGTGAATAAGCTTAATTTGGCTCTTTGGGTATGAAATATGTGTACCCTGTAAAAATTTAATCTTGATTCTACTCAGAAAATTGTAGATTTCCATAGATTTTAATTTGATTAGGCTGAAAAATCTATAATAGTCCGGCAGCAGACATTGCAATTTCACAAGGAGATGGAAATCCCTGATATAGTTTTTTTCTCATCTGATTACTTTTCCTTAGATATTGCAGAATATGATCCCGGGTGATGTGGTACTCACATTGTTGGGCATTTCTTGTAATCCAAGATGTCCGCCAAAGTGCTAAAATTGGTCAAACTATACAGTTTTTATAATGAAATAAATCCCTCAAATCCTTAAAATCTAAAATGTAGAGGCCGCTATTCAGATTATAAGGTGAATATTTAAGAATGTGATTAAAAGGTAAGGAGTTTTCACTCAAAACACATATGAAAAATTAGATATGGCAAAAAAAGGCTGAAAAATGATTAAAGCATGTTTTTGTGGTTTTTTTGTTTGTTTGTTTGGGGTTTTTTTTTTGGGGGGGGGGAATGGTAGAAGCAGAGAAGTTTGTATTGGATTGATTTCGAGTTTAGAGGGTTTTCATTATAAATAATGCCAATTTAGACCAATTTTGGCACGTTGGCGGCCATATTGGATTTTAAAAAATGCCCAAGGATGCGAGTACCACATCACTCTGGATCATATTCTCTAATGTCTAAAGAGTAGGAATCAGTTGAGAAAAAAACTATATCAGAGATTTCCATCTGATACTATAATAGATCCACTGCAGTGCAAAAATGTCATTTGCAGGAGCTACACATCACAAAGAGACTCAAAGACAAACTCTACCCATGTTGGATTTATTTTACAAGTATCACTGATAATTTAGGAAATCAATAAAATATAAATCTTTACTTAAAGTTGAAAATCAAAACTTTCATTACTTTATAAAACAAAACAAATTCTTACCTTGAAAAGACTGTATGTTTTCTGCAACACATACTCCGTCTCCAAAAAAGCCAGGATCTAGACCTAATTGGGCAACAAGCTCTGGGGTGGCTCCTTCAATATGGTTGCCAGTTGGTTCTACAAGTAACCCAGAGTCTATATTGATACAAAACAAGGTTAATGAATATGAAATTTCAGGTCATATATGGCAATTTGGTACCTGCAGGCAATTTGGTATCGTGTACCATAAATGACATGTACTTTTGCATATGAAGGGTGCTCTGGAAAAATTAGAGGAAAGTTGCAAATTTCAATTTAAGTTTATGACATATTCTAATTTTCTATAATCTCAGCTTTTGAATGATATATAGTATGTCACACTTTCTTAAGCCTTGTTCAGACGATTGTTGACTAGCCGTTGATATCACCGAAGAATTAGTCATCGATGATTAACTTGTGGTTTATGACCGTCTGAATGCGATCGTTGACAAGGAAACTTCGATGAAACTTCAAGTTATAAACCACAAGCAATCTTATGGTTTACGCGTAATCAACGACTAGTCATCGAGGTTTAGGTCCGTCTGAATTGTTTGTCAGCGACATCGAAGTTAAGCGTGACTATTGATGCATGAACCTGTGTACATTTACCCTATGTTATCTCTCTGGGCCTATTGTATAATGTACATGTAACATAACTGAATGCCTGAATCTCATTTGCTGATGTCAACTTGTTTACTTATATTTCAAAATTATATTTACATGCAGCATGGCTATTGGCTAATATTTTATCGACAAATTTAAATTTTTTAGGTAAAAATTTGTCGGGAAATTATTTTTTGATTTTGAAATGACAGATTATGTTAAAGATTTGACCATTTTTTATGGATATTTTCTTTAATTTCTTAATTAATTTATTTATTTATAATTATTTATCATACAACATGACGACTGACTAAGTATGATAAAGGCTACCTTCTTCATAGATATATTCTCTTTTTCGTTTGTTATGTATTCTTATAGTTTTCCCAATTTGCTTCTTTTGACATGATTTCAGAACTGAGAAAAAAGTTTACATACTGGCATCTAGCGAAATGTAAAATCATATCCAAAATTTATCATCGATGATTATTATACTAGCAAATAATCATCGATGACAGCGTTAAGTATGAACGCGCGTCGTTGACTAAAGGTCAATATTTAATCATCGATGATTAGTTGTCATCGATGATTACACTTCGTATGAACAAAACTTTACTCCATTCGTCATTTAGAGATCAAAATCCAAAGCAGTCCATTGAATATATTGCAATAAAAATACCTGCAAATCGATTTCAAAGATACTGATTACTTAATAGCAACATGCAATCAATTAACCTTGAATAATTGCACTTCTTGGCAAAGTTGACCTTCAAAACTGTAGATATGGGTAAACACTTATGCATGAAGGCGTTTTATGTAAAAAAACCGAAATTTGACTTTTCACCCTATTTTAACTTTAGATGCCATTTATTCAAAATGTAGATTGCAACTTTCCTCTCATTTTACCAGAGCAGCCCACATATATCAAAGTTTAATGGCAACAGCGAAGATTACACAGACACATAAAGGGCCAATTCATTATCCACATTTCATTCCCAAGGTCACCTCTATCAAAACTCATGATTTTTAGCTTATAACAATCCTTGACTGATGTATGTTACAAGTTTAAAATGGTTCTCATAAATTGGTGGTATGCAGTCTTGAGAAAAAATAGAAAGTGTACCAGTTTTTAATTACCGTCAGGGCCCCAACAGTAATTACAGTGTTGTGCACAGTAGCTTATAGAGATTTCTAAAGTTTGTAAAAGCTTATAACTTGAAAACAAATAATCAGAATCAAGTGAAATTTATTTTGTGTTCATCTATCTAACTAGACAGAAAAGAGGTGATGGGTCAATCACATCAGAATCATCAATTGCATCGTTAATGCTACTCTCTAGAACTGAATATGAATAGAGCTACATTGCACCATTATAAAAATTGTCTTTCTTGGAGTTTGAAAAATAGGATAAAAAACAAATTCAAATATTGATATTACACCTGCATTAACATTATCTTACTATAATTTGAGTAGTGGTGTATGTGGGTATGTTAGTAAATGGCTCCCTCAGTTTTGATCTAAACGGCGTGAAATGCACGGGCAAGGTAGAGGAAAACCCGAGGAAGGTTCTAACCTATAAATCGGCAAAATCCGTAAACGAGTTGCATCAAAAAGTGCAAAAAACCTGTATTTTTGATCCTTTTTTGCAGTTAATGAGCGTCTTACGCATGCGCACAGAGTCGCAAAATTACTAGCCGAGTGCGTGAGTAAACAAAACACATCCAAGGACATTGCGCGATGCACGCAATTACAACGACGCACGGTAAGCGGCAATGCCTGGTTTAAGGCTACGGGAAAATTAACTGACAGGGAAAACGGTAGACTTACGCAGCATTATGCACAATGGTACAGGATGATTCACGGGAGATGGCATCAAGGGGAAAGATTGTGAACAGAAATGCAAGATAATACATGTATACAGAATAAGAACATCAAAAAAACTTTATATGGGAAAATACAACTTTTTTGTGTATTCACGTACGGGACGGGGGGCCAGGCTAAGGTTACGGGACAATAAACTTACAGAGAAAACGGAAAAAACACTTGCAGGGTTATCACGATGATACAGGATGATTCACGGGAGCAGAGAGCATCACGGGGAAAATATGTGGTCAGAAATGCAAGATGATAAACAGAATAAGAACATCCAAAAAACTTTATCGGGAAAATTAAACTTTTTGTGTATTCATGTACGGGACGAGGGAAGCCTAATGCCGAGAACATAAAAAAACCTTCATGCGGGAAAATTAAATTATTTTGTGTATTCACGTATACGGGACAGGGAGAGCTATATTTAAGGCTACGGAAAAAAAACTGACAGGGAAAACGGGGGACTTACGACACGATGATACGGGATGATTCACGGGAGCAGAGAGCATCACGGGGAAAATACAGCCAACATGGCGACTTTGTCTTGACAAAGTCTGGTCATCCAAGGGGGGAACTTGTTTTTTGGTAACCGTATATATATATACGGGAAAATTAAACCATTTTGTGTATTCACGTACGGGACGGGTTTAAGGCTACGGGAAAATTAAACTAAACATTAAAATAAATTAAACATTATCAATGTACGACTAAAGGTTTAATAAGTTCAAAATAGTAGGCCCTATGCTCTAATCAACTAACATTAACTGACATTATCACCATGATACGGGATAATTCAGGGAGCAGAGAGCATCATCATATGAGAAAATAAATTATTTTCTGTAGGCCTACGGCAGAGGGGGTGGGGTGGAGGTTTAGGTTACGAGAAAATTAACTGATAGGGAAAATGGTAAACTTATACGGCAGGATTATTTGACGGAAAAATTATCACCACGGGATCAGTGATTCACGGGAGCAGAGAGCAGAAATGCAAGATAATACGGCAAGATCATCTGACGGCAGGATAATACGGCAAGATTATCTGACAGCAGGATTAAAACCACGGGATCAGTGATTCACGAGAGCAGAAAGCAGAAATGCAAGATAATATACAGAATAAGAATATCAAAAAACGTTCACCAGAAAATTAAACTATTTTGTGTATAATTTACATACGGGACGGGTGACCTAAGTTTAAGGCTACGAAAAAGTTAATCTCGAAATCAAAATGACGGACCTGGGGTTACGGTAGGTGATAGGCCTTCGAAAAATTAAACTAAGCATTAAAATAAATTAAACATTATCAATGTACTAAATTTTAATAAGTTCAAAATAGTATGCTCTAATCATCTAGCAAGGGCCGGCGCGAAGCGCGACATCTTGCTAGTCATACATAAAGTGTTGAATCTTTGATATTTTTCCCATATATTGGTATCAAAATATAAAAAAAACCTGCATTGTATGCAAGTGTTTCTAAAAGTTTGATTACTTACCTGTACTTAAGGTATCAAATGCTGACTTGCATTCTGACAGTGGTAGCAAAAACTCCTCAAATATAAGTATGTCCTGGATATATCCATCTATTGTCATAATCAGTTTCATATCTACGGAGAACTGTACTTTTCCTACGGCATCTAATTTGTTGACCACAAATCTGAAATGGGATTGTCCAGGATATGAAGATGTTTCACAATTTAAGAAGAAAAAATGTATGTTGTTCTACATTTATGATTGATAATATTAGTTATCCCCTGTTTGTTCATGCAATACAAGAAAATATTAATGGTTTGAGTTCGTATCACACGAGGCTGAATCACGTTGAAAATGGTGATATTGAGCGGCCTGCCTGAAAAAGGGGTCTTGACCGCCGGACATATATCCTGCCCACATATGTGCCCCCCCCCCCCCGGGGGGCTATCTTACCTGAGTATCAAGGTATCTGTAAGATTCACAACCATGTCAGATCCTACAAAAACAACAATAGACAACACATCATGAAAATGTTACAGCAATCAAAAAGAGGAATCCTTAATTTCCTTCAAGGCACCTGATACATTAATGCTGGAGTGGGGCTCAAAAACAGATAACAATCAATGTCAGTCTGTATCTCATCTTTGCAACTTCCATCCCAAACAGAGCAAGGCTTCGATTTTGATCACCATAAATTACTTGATAATAAAAATGTTATAAATCAGGAGTGTGATTGGCCTTTTGGAAAAAATCCCGGCTGCTGTGAAAAATCCTGAAAAACCAGCGTAAAATTGGTCAAGAATGACTCAGATTGGGCTGAAAACAAATAAAATTGCAGAAATTTTGAACCAAAAAAAAATCCTGAAATCTACACAAAAAATCCAGAAATCAGGAAAAATCATGAAGATTCACACCCCTGATAAATTGAACATCTGCAGCAGTCTGGTCCAAAAGTTCCCACATGAAATCATCACCAGGTCCCATAGTAACTTTTAATGGAACTTCTTGACTGGCTAAGAATCATGTCCAGCTCACTATGTTAGAGTGAATTACTTACTTTAAATATTATGTCAAGAATATTTCTGTGTTATATAAAACAATAATTTTGTGCTCTTTATTCGAGCAATAGACCTTTTCAAAATCCATTCAGAAATCTTCGGAACATTGATCATATGGCCATTTTTTCAACCAATCACGTACAAGCTCATTAGTATACACGATTTTGTCAACAAAATTTTCCGAAAATTCTCTTGCAATAAAAGTGAAAAATAAATAGAACCAGTCCCGTACATTATTAGATACACTAATTCTGAACAACTTTTGGCTGACGGTACCATAAGCTCACCGCCACAAAGAGTGAAATTTCCATTTGAAATTGGCTGATTAAGCTTAAGATTTCAAGTCACACTGGGGCGATCACACTAAAAGTGACTCTTTAGTGCTATCGATAATTACAAGTTCAAATTTGTACGCAACCAGTTAACGAGATCGCAAACTTAACATTCTGGTTATTGTGTTGAAGAGTCACCTTTTCTTTCGGCAATTGCTGGAAAGTGTAAAATCAGCTTCGGAAATTCTCGGAAAGTCTTGTTTTGAAAAGGTCTATGGTGCAAAACACCTGCTAGACAACAGACCAACTATGGCTTTCCTTTTTTAGTGTTGAGCAATAGTACACACATGGTATCCAGTAATTTTGGGCAGACATTTTTACACCATTGCCCTTGTGAGCAATAATACTCCTACCATCATATTTGCCAAATTACTTTAATATGTGACCAAGGACTAACACTAAACTCATCAGCAATCAGAAATTATTATTCATGGAAACAGGCAGAAAATCATATGAAATTGTTTTAAAAAGCCTAAAACAGGCTGCAAATATACAGACTTGCATTAATTCTGAAATCAACAAAAGCCGGAAAATATTTCCAAACATATTTTGTTTGTTAAACTATTTAACTGGGGTCTGATTACCTCTACGATGTTGACTGAAACTAATTTGCATACCTCTCTCGGAGTGGTATGGGACCAAAGCATTATAGCACCCCTATAACGTAAAATGGACTAGTCCTGACCTCAGGTCACCTGCCGACGCCATTTATCTGCCTCACTTTTCGGAAG
>JXSR01S000898.1:0-33414 GCA_000969725.1 Ophiothrix spiculata | reverse complement strand
GAGATTTTGGTAACATGCAAAATATCATTCAGAATGGTCCCCCGAACAAAATGATACCACTCGTGGAGGTTCTTGGGGGGATGCATGGTGGGTCATCGTAGCCCATGGACTAAAAGCTTGTAGTTGCAGCCAACGACCAAGCATTTGCAATTTTGAGTTGTCGCAATGTAGCACGACACATTTGTGTATTGCCACAATGGTATGTCGCAAGAAAAATTGAATTTATTCCAACTCAAAATATCATGTCGTTGCGAGCATCACAACATGGTAATCGATATATCGTTTTGTTGTGCTTGCTGCAAAATGTTCCAGAGGTGACAAGGTCGAGTTTGCGCACTTCAACTTTTTGACGTCACTCTTAAAAAACATGCCGATCTTAATGGTTATTAAACCAGCACTTTTTCTTAAACCAGCTTTAAGCTGTCTACTTACATCAAGTCCAAGATATTTCAGTACTGCGTCAATATTTTCATTGACCACTTCTCCAGCCAGGGTTTCTAGGTAACCGTTGACCCCACCTGACCCTGGTAAAGTGAATCCAACATCGGCACCACAAAGTTTGATCTCAGCACCAGGCATTATGGGTAATGTGAAATCACAAGCACCATCAATGCAGATTTGGATTGAAAGCTCAACTTTATATCCCGTATCTGGGATTTGTGATATTCTATACCTGCAAGTAAAAAAATGAAAAAGCCAATATAGATAGAAGACTTCAAAACCCAGCTGGCAGTTATTAACTGGATATTTTTTCTCCTTGAAAATTGAATTCTAACCATTGTGAAGACAAAAGGAAAGCAGACTTGATATTTGACTCATCTGTATAATAATAATAATAATTCTGGCATTTATATTGCACCTTTGCCAAAGGATATAAAGTGCTGGCCATTATTATTGTGCCGTAACAAGAGAATCATCAGAACAACTTTGCCTTACACTAGGCCACTTGCAGCCAATGACCAAAGGCGCAGACCTATCAGCGCTTAGGTTATGATATCCCCCCCTAAACAGCTCCCCAATGCGCTCGGGTTGACAAGGCAAGTGTGATAAAGTGATCTGCTCAGGTTCACATAATGTTGGCGCTGGCGGGGCTTGAACTCACAACCTACCAATTATGAGTCTTGCACTGTTCTGCAAGGCCACATGCACTCACTGTATGAAGCAGAAGATCTAGAATTTCTTCTCCAAGATGCTATTCAGCCAGATAAACTATCTGGCAAGCGTACTAGTTGAGATTACTATCAATACACCATAGTGTTGCCTACTGTTACCTACTTCACTGCATTCAAATTCTCTACCCCCAATGACATTGATGATAACAACAGCTTTACTACTATGTCACACGCATCTCTCTGTTTAAGCTCACCTCAATTTTAGTGCATCACTCAGCTCATACTCCTGAAGCACACCAAACGGAAAGTCAAAAGTCAGTTTTTCCTGCCAACTTCCCAGGGTTATTGTCAACGATGGCTCACATGGGTCAAGGATGATGGAAGCTTTAGTCGAGATTCGACTAAGCTTAAAATCCAGACTGGCACAGCATGAAATACCGTAGCAATTCTGCCCAACCAGGTTACAAGATAGGATGTCATTGGTTGGTAAGGGAATGTTAGGGCACTCTGTATATCAAAAATCACATTGAGTCATAAGCTAATAATTCATGACAAGTTAACTTAGTTTAGTTGGTTTAAGCTACTGCTTAGATTGAGAAAACTGTAATCATTGCACAAAGTACTACAGATCCCTAACCATGACCTGACCCTAACCCTGACCCTAAACATACCCTAACCCAACCCCAAACCTAACCATAACCCTAAAATTTTGGATGGGACCTAAAGTATACTTGGTTCCCCTGGATGGTATGAAATGGATATTTGATATGTGAGAATTGTTGAGTCTTAGGTTTGATTAACCCTTTGAACCCAACGAGCCGGTATACCGGCTCACGTGCACATGTAACGTATACCCGATGAGCCGGTTTACCGGCTTTAAGGTCACGTGTCAGAAACTTGATGTGTCTGTCATCAGGCATAGGCAGTTACAATTTCCAATGGTCTTACCTATATCTGAAGACATCAATGAAGCTTTGAACCCATGGTTGGTGGGTCATTTTGCTCTTATTGACTCAACAGAAGTGATAAATTCCACATATTTTTGCAAATTTGATCACAATTTTCAATAAATGTGGCTTTGGTCATACACTACAATGTAAATGTCGAATATGTTGGTCAACATAAATAGTATTCTTTTGTGAATGCTGGTTATTGGAATATTTGAGGCTACTGTAAAATGAAAACGTAAAGCAAGCAAAATCAAAATCTAAGTAATTTTAGGGGTTATGTTGTGTTTTTAAACTTTCGGGTTGGCCCGGGTCAATGGTACAGATACACATGGAATGGCCAGGGTTCAAAGGGTTAAGTGTGGACCCTCATCAGCCACATATGTTACAATATTTGAAAAAGTTACTACATAGTACCAGAAGCAGTAACCAAGTAGTTTAAGATCAAGAGCCACATGGTACTGATCAGCTACATGAGGAATCTTGTTGTGTACGATACTTCTATTGGATCAGGACTTACTATTTTCTTGCACTGCAAGTAACTCCAGGTCACATCTTTCATTACCGAAATATTTCTGAAATATAATGCAAAAACCCAAATCATTGTTTAGGGAATGTTTCAAAACTCACCTGGCAGCTTCCCACCCTGAGCCACTGCTTCTGACCGTTTGATAACCCTAACACTTGTAACCACTTCTTCGTTTAAAAACTCCTCGGAAATTTTACAGTCAAAAATCACGGGTTTTCACCTGGATTCGAACCCGAGACCCCTCGCTTCCCAATCCGATTAGTACTATGTCAAGCCACTGATCAGGCGCTGCCATGGCAGCGATTTCGTGGTCATAGCTTACTCGGGTCTATGACGTATTTGGACTTAGGCGAATTTCTTAACTTTGTGGAATGGGATATTGTGAGATTCAGTGGGGTTAGGGTTAATGTTATGAACATGGACAATGGCAACTGGAACAGAACCAGGTACTCGTAAAACACAAAATATGACTTCAGGAAAACTTTCCCATACTTTGGCTGAGCCAAAAGGTCACTTAAACCAATTAATTGTTCTTTAAAAAACTTTAAAAAAAAATCTTGCAAAGCTAAAAACCACACTAGAATAAAGCAAACTATTCATACTATCTCTCAAAGTTGTTTTTCCTTTCAAGTCGGGTCATGTACGCCACTCTCAACAAATCACGCTCTGCAAAAATGTGCGTAAATAAGTGCATCAATATGAAGAAGGCCTTAACAACAAGCATCGGAAAGAAAAAACCCACGAACAAAGGAAAAACAACTATGAGATAAACTATACACTTACATCTAGGCCAAGACTTCTCAACAGCAAGGACTGTGCTTCACTAGTTGCCGTGGATCCCAGGTAAGTAATGAACCCAGAAACACTGCCGTCACCTGGCAGCATAGGCAGTGCCGTCAGATTACACAATGGGTTCATGATTTCTGTTCCATCAAAGATATCCCATCGGGTACAAGTCCCTTCAATGCACAGCTCCAGGTCTAGCCATAACTTGAATATAGAATCCATCTTTTCTATCATAAAACTGCAATGATAAAATATTTTGATTGGTTTTTCACTTAATATGCTAAGAAAGCAAACAAACTAGAGTAAAGCAGGCTGTATTATGCTCTTTGGTAATTTTTGGAATTAAAGGGGCATTGGACAAGTTCAGCATCATCCCCAAACTTTTCCCAAACATTTTGAAATTTTGCACCATTTTAAGTATTAGTGGTAATAATGATAGCATGCAAAGTTTTTGTCAAATTCAAACCCCTTATATCAAAATATTTAGATATTCTTTTATTTTTAATTATCGTTCTCGACAACGATAAATACTGCCCTCTATAGTTGAATTTAAAAATTGGTCTTTTCATGAGATCTAATACAAACTCTAAACTTCTTTTCATGTATCTGCAATCTATGAAGTGAAAGGAATGTTTTACAAACAAATCTTTGGCTCTTTCTTGAAATATAGTTTCAATAAATATGTTTAGAGAATAGCCTCATACCCAAGATCAACAAACAAAATAAAACAAAAATTCAAATTTTTTGAAGGTTTTGATTAAAATTTTCCTGATATCTGGTAAATTGACTGTTATTTGCTACAGCATATAAAGTGAAAATCATCCACAAATAAAATTTTGAAATTTTGTCCAATGCCCTTTAATTGGTAAGCAAAATGCTCCCCACTTAAATTTGCTGTCCCAACATCAAAATTATGTACAAGTAATTTTGAATTTTACAATACAAAAAGTTCCCCTGAGTAATCCGGCTATGAAAATTATTTTTAAGGAGATTATTAATCTCCCACCATTATACACTAGTCTGGATCAAGAATTTGTTGACAACACTACAAGTGTTTTTGCATAGTCAACAATGACGTGGTCTGAAAATACCTCCATTTCCTTTCTTGTTTCAGACATTTTCCTACATGTAACATACACTCCCTGTCAAAAGTGTTTGCGCACGCTTAAGTACTGGCAAAAACATAATTATTATATCAAACGACCAACTCTCTGAAAAAAATTTCCAATTTAAATAATCTATGTTTCCTCTGATATTCGATCTCCCATAACCATAAAAATTGCCGATTTCTTGGACCATATGCAAATACACCACACACACTTTTTGCTATGTACCTATGTAGTTTATTAGTTTGGTGCTCGTTATCACCGTGTAACCGTAAAGAACATTTTTAGGTCATAAATTTTCCAACAAATGTGCATTTATGTACTTAACCTCCGTTTTTTAATATGCGGAAGAAAGTATGTATGTTTAGCACGCCATATTTTCAATGCGGTAAATTCAATTCATGTTGAGTTCTTTAGATCTATATATGCAAAATATAAATCCAGAAAAATATTACGTAAATGATGAATGTTTCTCAAGATTTGGCTGGTTAAAGGTTTTGTGCGCAAACACTTTTGACGGGAGTGTATAATCGGCAAAGCAAACTGTATGTACTTACGATCCCTTGATAACATCTTCAATATTAAATGGTTCCGGTGTCTTCCAGTGGAAATTTTTGAAGAAGTCCACATCATAGGTCCAATCTCCAAGCCCCATGGATAAGGTAAAAAGACACGGATCAAAGATAAACCAGAATTGTGTTGAGAGCTTGGCCACTTTGAGGTCTACGTCCACACAGCATCTAAATCCAAGGCAGCCTTTGTGATGAGTACATGTTATGCTGCTAGGAAGCTTGGGGAGTCGGAAGTTGAATGGACATTCTGAAGAAGAAGAATACAAATATTAATGATCATTGTGAACTTTCTCAACCTAGAAAAAAAATGCTTACTGTACTCTATACACCTTGAAGTATGCAGCAAGCAGCTAATTTACACACATAAATCAATATGACCATACACAGAAATCGCTGAATATTCAAATAAACTTATGTTCAATCTTTGTCCATGTGGTAGCAACAAAATTCATGAACGATTCACATACAAAAAACATTAATACACAGAGATTTAGTCATAATCACTCCTAATCAATCATTACAAGTCTCTTACACAATACAAAACCACCAGTGCACAATGCTGTAAAATACAAGGATATGCTATGGATCATGTAACAAAGTCTGATTGCTTGCTGCATAAGTCACTAATTAACCATTAACCATTAACAATTCATGTACACAAAAATATTAATATGCAGTGATTTGGCATTAATCAATCTTAATTAATCATTACAAGTCTCTTACAAGATACAAAACCACCAATTCACAAAGTTGTAAAATACAAGGGATACACTATAATAGATCTCGTAATAGAGTCTGATTGCTTGTTGCATACTTCAAGGTTTATAGAGTACAGTCTATGTGATCAACAAACCTCTGTACCAGCCATCTTGTACAACCTGCGGTTTTTCACACACTTCATTGACTTTGATGACTGCATCAAGTTTGAGAAGTTTCAGCACAGCTTCTATGCCTGCCCCAGCAAGATTGGTTCCAACCTGCTTGGCAAATGCTTTCAGGGATCCACCTACAGAAAAAGTCACAATACAATATAACATCAGATTACAGTACAATAAAACAACACCTTACACTTTAGAAGTCCATTTTTATTGCACAACAGTTAGTCATAGACCTTTTCAAAACAAAACTTTCCAAAGCTGATTTTACCATTTCTGGCAATTGCCGACAGAAAAGTGACTCTTCAACACAATAACCAGAATGTTAAGTTCGAGTTCTCGTTAACTGGTTGCATACGAATTCGAACTTGTAATTAGCGTTAGCACTCAAGAGTCACTTTTAGTGTGATGGCCCTGAGGTGACTTGAAATCTTAAGCTTAATCAGTCGATTTCAAATGAAAATTTCATTCTTTGTGTCGGTGAGCTTATGGTTCCATCAGCCAAAAGTTGTTCAGAATTAGTGTATCTAATAATATATGTGTCTGATTCTATTTATTTTTCACTTTTATTGCACTGAACTGCGAGAGAATTTGCATCTACAACTGTGAAGCAATGGATATTTATTGACATCAGTGAAAGTGTTTTGCTTGTGAAAAATATCACAATCACATTTTGATTTAGATCCAAACAAACCATTATCACATTTTTCTGGTAACATTTTATTGATTCAGACCAAAAAAAATGTAATGTGATATCAGTTCGGCGAAACTCACAATTCGGATACGTATCAAAATTCTGATACCCGTATCAGAATTAGGATATGGAGGGGTATCCAAATCCTGATACAACTGTTGTTGCGCAGGTAACAAATAAAAAGTGCAAGCTGGCAAGTACATTTAGAAAATATTTCTTGCATCTACTTTAAATGTATGAAAATGTAATTTTCATCTATGCAATTCCAGCTGAACAGCTTCGAAACATGTCTCGATCACACAAAGCAAAATAATTTGGCCAAAACTTTGTTAGAATCAGATGACAAATGATGAGAATGTTAATGACTTTTGTACATATCGTTATGTGTGCGGCAAAGATGAATATTCATTTCGGCTGACATCCCGTTTTAGCTGTTTTTAATCCAAATTCAGATACGGGTATCAGAATTTTGATATTGGGTATCTAAATTCAGATAAGTATCCAAATTTCGAGTTCCGCTGAGCTGATATTGTGCTGTACTCCATTGAATAATCTTCTAAGAGGTTAGAAGATTCAAACCACACAATGTAACTCAATATTGCCAGGGGTTGTGAGTGTTGTTTAAGCATAACAGGTACATTAGTTATAGATTAATAACTCTCTTTTACTTGACGTTGGTAAAATTATATAAAAGTAACGCACCACATGATGAAGTTGGAGTTGCCTGTGCTCACAAGGTGAAGCTAAGTGAGTTAGACTTTTACAACTTCATCGCAAAGTTTTCCAATGTGTATTTTACAAGCATTAAGATTGAGAAACATCATGAAAAATCCCCATATGATTGGTGGGAATATTTGGTAAAAGCTCAGCAGGAAAAAGTGGTTTAGGAGGGCATCGCAGAAAACCACTCAACAATAGGCAGCATAATTTTGTATGACACTCTCTTGTGCAATATAAGCAAAACATAACCAGGAACTTAACCTGCATGGTTGGGACTTGGAAAAAACTACTCCATCACTGATGGAGAGATTTTGAGTAAATGTTCTGGTGTTGTTTATCAGCATTTATCTTTCCTTGGTCAGGGGGCACGATACAATTCTGATTGTGCTGATTTCAATCAAGCTCTTAATTGCTTGAATAAAATCAGCCAGATTTAGTTGGGCATCACTCAACATCACCCACCAAGTTGTGGGCAAAATTCATGTAGTAATTAAATGTACCAAACTACTATAAGCTTACCCGGTACATCAGCCAGAGTAAGAAGGGCACTTGGATCACAGGCAAAGTTGGGAACCTTAGTATCTTTCAAGATAAATGTGGTAGGCATGATGCATTCATCTTCATCAGGCAGGCATAAGGATACCCCAAAGTCCAACAGGAAGTCATCGTTGCGATCTTTGTTAATTCTGAAGCTTAGTGTGATGGCTTTTCCAAGGTTGAGTGTTTCCAACTGGCCTACAAAAGACGCAAATATTGTAAATAAAAAATGGATAATGTTGAGTGTAAAAACATTTACAATAAAACTACAATTAGGAGGTCCTCAGCTATGAGGTTTTGGCGCACACTATAATAAAAAATATAAACTGTGGGTCATGTTCTTAATAAAATTTTATTATCAATATATGGAAATCAGTTCATTTATATTCATAAATACTGTCCAAAGTTTACAGGAGTTATAGGTCCCCACCACTACCCATGTATCAAAATCGGACTTCTGGTCAAGGTTTACCTATTTGGTGTAAATTGTTGAAGGGAGACATGCATGCATGCAACCAACCATCAGCCTTACAGATTTCAATCGAAAACTAAGGGCATGTTCACACATGAGCATTTGGTCATGACTATTTTCTCCCTCATGAGCTGCTCACAAGCTGATTCCCAGTGTGAACACAGCTAGAAAGTGTCCCACTTGTGACTTAAATTGACTAAAAGTCACTTGTTTGTTGTGGGCGTCTCACTCACAAGCCATAAGTGCTAACACACAGGTCATGTTCATGTGTGAATGCAAATGCAAAGTTGACTTGCTCCAGAGCTGCACACGACTTGTACACAAATAGACAGGAGTAGTCATTACTGTTTATGTGTGAACATAGCCTTAGTGTGCCTTCCAGCTATGCTGGAAGGCACATTAAGGCTATGTTCACACATAAACATAGTGTGCCTTCCAGCTATGCTGCGACCCAACCCATAAAAAACACAAATTGAATATTTTTCATCAGACATGATACAATAGAGTTTCAAAATGCTGAAGCCTTGTTTATAAACTTCAATTTGATGAATTAAATTCAACATTCTATTTTGACTGCATAAGGTCACATGGAACAATGATGATAAAACTCACCCCATTGATAATCAAACAACTTCCAGCTGAGTTCCCAGTCACCGATTCCGACATGAAAGACAAACTTGCACCCGTCCAAATAAGCAAATGCATTAGCTGATAACTTGGTGATGCGTAAATCCAGTTCCAGACAACATTGCGCTCCTAGGCATGTGTCGTAAATGCCACAAGTGAGGACGCTAGGCAGAGGCGGGAGAGTTACAAAAGAACACTCTGTAATAAACAAGTGTAAATATTATCACTATGTGCACCACATGCTTTAGAAAGGGTGGGTCTATAGAGATCCAGAAATTGTTAAAGGGGTGAAGTTCAGAGAATTTTCCAGTATAAAGGAGGCCTTGATAAAAGGGTACTTACCCTGTGTAAAAGTTATTGAAGCTTCTAAAAATGGTGGGTTCAGAGAGTGTTCAGTATAAAAAGTGTATGAATAAGAGGATGGGGTTCAAACCAAACTGCAATTATCCATGAAAAAGTTAATCAGGTTTGTTGATTAAAAAAATGATAAAAGATGCCTTTGACAAAACCAGCTGAACAATCAAAGTCAGCTGTCACTGACCATGAAGTTCAACAACTATATTAATACCTGGTATATAAGCATAAGTTTAAAATATTGCGTACCCCCTGGCTGTGTAATAATATCATGATCCTACGCCCAAACAGCAACGTGGTTCACGAGACCGCTTGAGGACCAAGCGGAGCCAAGGGACAGAAGCCCTGTTTTTCCTTTCACAACATTTTTTTCCCGTTGTAGACCCTCAGATCTCCTTCTGTACCCCTGGCTATGCCAATGAAGATATACTTACTGTTAAGGGCCATAATAGCAGCTCGATCACAAGGCGCCTGGCTGATTTTTCCATCCAATCCCAGAAATTGCAGCAAGACATCTATAGCCTGTTTTGCTGCATTTTGTCCAACTTGCTTAGCAAAGTCCACAAATGATCCACCTCCTGCAAGATATTAAAGGGGCATTGGACAAGTTCAGCATCATCCTCAAACTTTTCCCCCAAGCATTTTGAGATTTTTGCATCATTTGAAGTATTAGCAGTAATAATGACAGCATGTAAAGTTTCATTGTCAAATTCAAACCCTATCTGTCAAAAAATTTAGATAATCTTTCAGTTTTGATTATCGTTGTCGACAACGATAAATACTGTCCTCTATAGTTGAATTTTTAAAATTAGCCTTTTCAGGAGATCTAATGCAGACTCCAAATTTCTTTTGATTTGTCTCCAATCTATGATGTGAAAGGATTGTGTTACAAACAAATCTGTGGCTCTTTTTTGGTATATAGCATCAATAAATACGTTTAGAGAATAGCCTCATACCCAAGATAAACAAACAAAATTAAATTTTTAAACTTTTCTGAAGGTTTTGATTATTTTCTAACATATGAAGTGTAAATCATCCAAAGATAAAATTTTCGAAATTTTGTCTAATGCCCCTTTAAAACAATGTTAAGTGCTCTATGCAGAGAGAACAGGAAGTCAATGAAGAGTTGGTTAAAGGAGCACTAAATCTATTGCTCACAAGATTCAAACTCTAAACACACAAATACCAAATAATAAAAAGAGTCGGGGGCTGTATTCATAAAGCACACTTAACTGCCACTTTTTTAAAGAGTTTCCCTTAAATCTGCTGAATTTTAAGACAAACTTTTAGAGTTGCACTTAAATGAACAAATATTTAAGGGAATCCCTTAACTCTTATAATTTTAAGGGCAACTTTTAAGGGGACATTGGAGCACCCTTAAGAGTTGCCCTTAAGTCACATGGGTATTCTATAGCATATATTTTACATAATTTGCTTTTTAATAAAAGAAAACACTTCAAGTGTGACTTAAGAGAGTCAGTATAATACTTGGATATAATTTTTACAAATTATAGTTAGCATTTTTGCACTTAAAATTACATTTAAAAAGAACAAAAATGACACACGGCAATATAGCAGAAATTGAGCTTTAAAGTTAAGGGAATCACTTAAGTGTAAGTGAAACACTTAAGTCTTACACTTAAGTCTTATACTTACGTGTAAAAGTTGCACTTAAGTGTAAGGGGGTTTTATGAATACGGCCCCAGGAGCTTATGCATTGGGCCACACATGTCTCTTTATATGGATTTGCATGCATTAATACAATTATGCTTGCTTGCATACACCACTACTACTGAACTTCACTTGCAAAACTTTTTTTCACTCTGTTTAAAGAAAATAGTTAAGCTTTTCAGAAATTTTCGGGGCAAAAAATACAGTTTTAGGCATTTTTTGCCAAAATTGACCTTAGTGGTCAAAATCCAACATCACAATCATCTAGATCAATCAATCTAAATATGTATACTTTTATATGGTCTATGCAATTACAAAGAAAGAGTACAAAAACCTATTATGCAAGTTTTGGGTCTACCCCAGCCTTAACCCTTTTCATATATGGTTTCTGTGAAATGTTACATGAAAAACCAGAGAAGAAAATTCCTAAAGATGTGACCATACCTGATACCATAGCAACTTTTATGGTCAATTTATAGGAAAATTGTCCTCAAAAAGGCTATAGGAAAATCATTGAATATTTATCCTAATTATCCTTTTTTCTTTGAAGACTTACCAGGTAGTGCCAAGCTGAAATTGCTGTTACATAGTGGTTGTGCCACCCGGTATCCTTTCAAGACTTCAAAATCTATGATGCAATCATCTGCACCAGGGCATATGGAGAAGCCAAAATCAATGACAAATTCCTTGGCATCACTGTCCTTGTCTAAAACAAAATTGAGTTTTAGGGCACCGATCACTTCTTCAATTGGCTGACCTGCAAATTAGAAAAGAACATGTCAAGTTGGAAAAAAAAATCAATAAATTCAATCATTAGAATTTTTTATCATCTGTATAAATGTTAAAAAAGTAGAAGAAAACGTAGAAAAAAAGTAAGATCCCAGTGGTCTTTATTCTTAGACAAAGCCTCACACATTCACCTATACCATGTACTTTAACCACTTCCTCAAATAATGATACACAGTAATTGGTAAATCTTAAACTTTATTCAGAGATGTTGAAAGGACTTGATGTTGCATAATCCTGATTATAAGTAAAGTCCCATCACTATATCATGTACTTTCTGCACCCTGATTCTGATCAGAAGTTACAAAGTAAGGCCCGGAATAGACTAAATATACATATAAAACTCAATAATGATTCAAGATAACTCACCCCAGTCATAGCTCAAGATAATTGCGCTAAATCCAATACTCTGGAATCCCACTTTGAAGATGAAATCACAGGCATCAAGCTCTACATAAGCCCTGAATGTCCTCTTAAATGCTCCGGCTATACTGATATTGAGACAGCAGTCAAGACGGAGACAGTTACTTGACAAGGAACAGTACAGACTCTTAGCAATGGATTTAGGAAAGCTGGGTAGGGTGAAGGTTTTACCCAAAAGTTTACAAGCTGAAAAGATTAAAAAAGAATGTGGGTATATTGCATCAAACTGATTTCTGAAAACTGGATTCAATATTTTCAATGACTTATATTAAATAAATAAATGGATTATCTTGTAATTATCATTATATATTTTTTTTTAAATGTACTAGCTGATATTTGTAATAATTTGTCATGTATTACAAAGGGGTGCAAAAACATCACAACAATTAGGCAAATGCATCGCCATAGAGTGATCATAATAGACAAGTAAACATGTTCTCAATGTTCTTTTGTGCCCAAATAGTTCACGGCGCACAAGCTTTAAAAAAGCATGGTTTGAAAAAAAGGAACCTAATTTTTTATAATTGGTACACATATATAATTAAATGCTAAGTAAAGTAACTTTTATTTAACAAAACACATTATCTATGAAACTAAAGAAAACATATTTCAAGATATTTTTCTACTTTGTTCCTTATATTGAATGCGAGAAGCAGGTATAATTGTCTCAGGCGAGAAGAACCAATTTTTAGAAGTTTTGATATTTGCATCATATTTCAGTGTATTCCAACTGTCCAGGGTCATTGCACCACATATTGTACTTGGCTAATAACTGCATTATTTGATATGATCATACCGTTGTGTGAGTGCAAGAAAGTCGTATCTGCAATAGCTGCCTTATGTCATAAATTTGGATTGCACACTGCATGACCTCCAGTCTTGGGTCAGTGGTTCTTGAAATGGTTCTTAAGAACCACTGACATAAGACGGGAACATTTGAGGGATTTTTCACACTGTTGTGAAAAGGAATAAAATAAATATAACTAAGGGCAGCCATTGAAGATACGACTTTCTTGCACTCACATGACAATACATAATTCAATACTGCAAGGGGTGAAATCAAGAAGTGTTCTTAAAATGTGTATGGTATAATGGAACCAGCACGGTGGTTGTATAACAACTTCTATTTAAAATATTTTTGACACTTCTGTCATCTTCAGGTTTAAACCTGTAACAAAGCAAAACCAAAAATAGTTTTGAATATCAAACTGATAGAATTCACCAAGATTACAACTAAACTACAGCTACATTCAGGATGAACATGATGAAACAATTGATTATGGTGCGTTTACACTCTGACAAATTTTTTCGATGGAGGGTAACGTATTGGCAACTAAAAAGTTGTAACTGAAAACGACTGATAGTATAACGATAGTGTGCGTGTCTAGCAGCGTGTGTGAGCGTTAACTGACTTTAACTAACGATGACGGGCGTAAAATTCACAACTGCAATACGCAGGTCTATGTTGCTTGTCGTTACCCCAATTCGTCACAGTGTAAACGCACCTTTAAAGATCAACGGAACACTGATTGAATCTTAATCGTTAGTTCCCTGCTCCTGTATCTATTTTAAAAATTACATTTCAAAACGTAATTCATCCTTTGCATATTTTCTCACAGCTGAAATACTCACTATGATCATCCGTCTCCAGCCTGGCTTGCTTGAGTTGCCTTGTCCCTGACGTGTTCAGATTACGCTCTGTTAAGATCTCGGTAATCTCTGCTTCACTCATACTATCAGGTCTAGGGCATGGAGTGGTGTCACTTATCAAGTCCTACAAACTGCAATACTCACTATGATCATCCGTCTCCAGCCTAGCTTGCTTGAGTTGCCTTGTCCCTGACGTGTTCAGTTTACGCTCAGTTAAGATCTCAGTAATCTCTGCTTCACTCATACTATCAGGTCTAGGGCATGGAGTGGTGTCACTTATCAAGTCCTACAAACTGAAATACTCACTATGATCATCCGTCTCCAGTCTAGCTTGCTTAAGTTGCCTTGTCCCTGTCGTGTTCAGTTTACGCTCAGTTAAGATCTCGGTAATCTCTGCTTCACTCATACTATCAGGTCTAGGGCATGGAGTGGTGTCACTTATCAAGTCCTACAAACAATATGGTTTCAGAAAATGCAATGAGTGAAATTTGGCAGTTTACTGTAGGCGAATTCCAGCGTGACAGGCGTGACCTTTGCATGAACCTTTTTTTCTCAGAAAAGCTGGTAAATTTTACCTAAAGTCGATACCACGGAAATATTCCTATATGTTATAGTAAACATTCGATATTGGTTGTAAAAAGTGAAAAAAATATTCTAACTCAATCACTGTCTTCACAATGGGGACACAAAGTGTCCGTGACAGGCGTGACCCAAACTGACACTGCCTTTTCAAAAATATGGTTTAATGCTGAATTCTATCTCTTTCCCACGGGAGATTTGATTCCTGTTTATGTTGCAGTACATCTCCTTTGGGGAACCAATCAGGAAACACTTCACTTTTGGAGCTGTAGCTCTTAACTTGGAGAATACAGGCTAAATCATTTCGTGACAGGCGTGACGTGACAGGCGTGACATTTGTGCACACCTAGTAAAACTTGATTTTAGCAATGGATCTGTTGTTTAATAACGTCTTTATTTATGATTATGATTTATTTTCAACAGTTTTGATACTGTATTATGCAAGTCTAATCTATTTTTGAGCTTTAACCCTTGTCCTCCTGAGCTATTTTTGCAACACGTCCTCCGAAGGGTTGTTGCAACCACCCTAATATTTTAGAACGGAACCTCCTATGAACTTGGTTTTGCTAATAATAGATAGTTATGATCCTCCCCTATCTAATGATACCACGATCATCAAAATCGGCCGAGGCGTTACGTAATTATGACGTCATAAAGCACTTTCGGATTGGAAAATCAGGCAAAATTGCATTATGGCAAAAATGGTCACCAAAAAGCAAAATGTTGCTATAAAAGTTCTAAATAACAGATTTTCGTCGGTTTTTTTGCCAATTAAGACAGGAAATGATGATTCTATCATGTCTTTTAAGTTTGAGTTTTATAGCATGCACATTTTTTTCAAAATGGCGACTTAAACATTTCCGGGATTTCGACTTCGTGACAGGCGTGACCGATTTTGAGATGTAATAGTGGAGAAATAAGCAATCACTGAATGTTTGTTTATTGCTTTGCAGATGTAGACTCCATGATAGAAGATAGATATTGTGTTTCACCAAAACATGACCTTTTAATAAAACACAGCAAAAACTTTTCATGTTTTTCGTGACAGGCGTGACATCTGAAAACGGCAAATTCCAACAACACACTACTCGGCTATGATTAACATTTATTACTAAAACGCGATTGTACTTTAGAGCACAGAGACTGGGGCTTCTTATACACTAATAAGGAAAAGCCTCAGATGTTTTTCTCTGTTTCAGTACCAAATCACTTTTTGGTGCAAATTTTAGGGTAAAATGTTACTAAGACGACATCCAACTTGTACCAGTCATAAAATAAGTTCTATTTGCTTTATGGAAAAAACAAAAGTAGTTCCTGAGACCTTGACTTGTTTACTTTCAACTCAGGTATTACTTTTATATCAGAATTGAACTTGAAAAATTCATGTATGTGATACAAGATCATGGAATTAGCCTGTAACATATCAAAGTTTACTGCATTGAATCTCTCTTAAGTCATGATAATTTAGTCCATGTGCTTAAAGGTGGCTTAGCACAGATAGAATTCCTCTATTAATTTTTCTCATTTTTTTTTATATATGGTGTTTTCATATGTGCTGATCACATTTCTGAAATAAAAAAATGGGGGTTATTAACTTTTTGAGAAAAATCCATTTACAAAGTACTGTGTTTTATAACTTTTGACTTCTAAAATCAAAATCAAAATAATTAAGACAAAAAATACTATGCGCTTTGAGCCCTGTGCACATACGCAGGCCGTACCGCGCATAGTTTTATGGTTGAATATCGAAATGATGCACGTGTAAGATCGCTTTTTATTTATTATATTGTTGTTTTGATACCATGGCTGTATTTCATGAAGGTATTTAGGAACATTCCTAAATATTATTTTCTAAAGTTACTTCAGAATAAGAAAATTTTAAACATATTCAGCTCGAATGGAAGTGATCAAATTTCCCAATTCAAGACCAATTGATTTGAATGATTTAAAAAAATTTGCCTTTTGCCCTATGTAGATAAATTTGTGGGTAATAGACCTTTCACTTACTATAATCAAATTAAGATCAGATTTAAAGTTAAAAACATTTTTAATAAAGATACAAACTTTTCAATTTTGTTTTAAATTTTCTCAACAATTTTGGAATGGGAATTACATCAACTGATAATAATAAAACATTTATCATCCAAAGTTGCTTTAAGAAAATGGAATTCATTGTTCTCCTATTTGTGGGTTTAGGAATGATTATTGTTCTGCAGAATAACTTAGGAATATTCTGAAATCTTTATGAAATATAGCCCAGGTAAAATCAACAACTCATGTAATAAGTAACAACAACAAGCAAGAAAAGCTCTGATACCTGTTTTACACACAATTATCAGAGTAGAATTTAAAAAAAAAAGATCTACATTACCGGTGGTAGTCCTAGCTCTTCCAGTGCAGCCTCTGCTGCAAAAGTAATGCCTTGATCCAATGCTGATTGGCCGATCTTCTTCAGCTTATTCTTCAGTGCATCACGACTCAAATATTGGCTAATGTTCACTGAAAGTAAATAATATTGTGTATTAACCAATTGTTTACAAATGCATATTTTATGGTGTCTTCCCATATATACGTAGATGAAAGTTCTTTACATTTATACTCATACCATTAGACTTTGCTAAATGGATTATACTCCTAGCAATTAAACGTATAATACATGGGCTGATGAAATAATTGATATTAAAAGTCTTGCCTAAGGGCATAATTTATTGGCCATACTGGGACTTCAACTAGCAACCTACTGATTTAGAGTCCTCTGTTATTTACTAGAACAAGTGAACTATTTGCCAAAAAAGACACTCATATTTACATCAGTTCATTCATTTTTATTTCCTCTTATTACAAACAAAAATTAAATACATATGATTCTAAATCTGTTCTGGTGTTTGAAACATAATGTTGCCGACCATTTTTATGATGTCAGTATCTTTAAACAATGTCTCATTTTGCTCTAATAGTTTTCCCACCTTGCAGGGCCAAACCTGGCTTAACATATATATACCATAAGCACATATTGTAACATTTCGAAAAAGTTGTCTAATGCATTTGGGCCAATGAAGTGTTTCAAATGAAATGCCTTTGCAGCTAATGGCAGAACAATTCAAATTAGCAACAGACATCTAATATATAATTCATTGATTAGGCCAAATAACAAAATAGCTTGTCTGAAAGACCAAATAAAAAAATAGTTTGTCTCAAAGCTGCTGCGTGCATTTGTAAAATCGAGTGATCTGGAAAAAAAGTTATGCGATATTGTTTTTTAATCAAAATCTTTTTTCTTCATTTTAGATTTTTTTTTGAAAACATGAACATGAAATCATGAACATAATTGGAATAATATTTTTCTTTACATTATTTGTAACCACAAATGTATGCTTGGTCTTTGAGAAATGTCAACATATGGAGGTCAAAACTTACAATTCATAGGTTGACATACCATAAAACATCCAAGTTCGAAATAAAAAAAAAATTCCGCGTTAATTATCAAGCTACTCGTGAGCTTTGAGACAAACCTTTTTTTATCTAGCCTTAATAACGCTGACAGCACACACCTATCAGCACATTGACTACTTGATAGTTGAATCTTGCTGATAATGTCTTTGGATAGATAAAGTGCTACTTACACCCTGGTCACATAACCACCGGTCGCCGACCGATGTCTGGTAAGCCGAAGGAAGCCACAACACCAGTATGACATCGGTATGACAGTGGTGGATGCTTGCGAGCTTTTGCAATGCCGGGTTGGTCACCGGTCGGACACCGGTAGCTATTAGACCATAACTGAAAACATCATATACAAGCCGCAAGGTTTTAACTCAGACAGAATTAAATTCTTCTGGAGAGTTTCAGGCATCTCTGCAGCTTACGAACACAATCCAGACACCGGTCAGTGACCGACCGGTGTCGATCGGTGTCTGCTGAATTCTATCCGGTATGATGCCGTAAACACATCGTAACCTCGCTGCAAGATTATGTGACCAGGTCATTAATTGATACTTACTACTTGGCCATGTGACAGTGCCATTAGGGTGACAGATTGGCAAATTGATGGCTGAGTCCTTGAGTATGTCTATAAACACAACACATTTCCTTTCTCCTGCACTGTGACAGAACCCAACACCTAGGTTAAGTATAACTTGATGGACAGTTTTCTCTATTCCAATTCTGAAATTAAGGAAATAAAAGTGGAGTAGATTTCATAATAAAATCTTCATTAAAATTATGGCAATTATATCTTGAGTCAAGATTGTCGTATATTTAATGCTATCACATTCTGAGGATTATTGATCAAAACTGCATTATAAGAAAATTGTGTGACGAGCCAAGAAATTAAATCATCATTCTCGATTGATTAATTGTGTCTTGTTTTGGTATGCATGAATTTTTTTCAACATAGGTGGGAATTATTGAAGATTTAAAGTTGTGACAAAACATTCAAATTATGCATTGAATTACAAAAAATAACATCACAAAACTTCCACCACTAGACCTTTTCAAAATCCATTCGTAAATCTCCTGAACATTGATCACCTGGCCATTTTTTCAACCAATCACGTTCAAGCTCATTAGTATGCACAATTTTGTCAACAAAATTTTTTGAAAATTCTCTCGCATTTCAGTGCAATAAAAGTGAAAAATAAATAGAACCAGACCCATACATTATTAGATACACTAATTCTGAACAACTTTTGGCTGATGGTACCATAAGCTCACCGACACAAAGAGTGAAATTTCCATTTGAAATCAGCCAATTAAGCTTAAGATTTCAAGTCACATCAGGGCGATCACACTAAAAGTGACTCTTTAGTGCTAACGCTAATTACAAGTTCGAATTCGTACGCAACCACTTAACGAGAATGCGAACTTAACATTCTGGTTATTGTGTTGAAGCGTCACTTTTTCTGTCGGCAATTGCCGAAAAGTGTAAAATCAGCTCGGAAATTCTTGGAAAGTCGTGTTTTAAAAAGGTCTATTATCTTCATTCGATGAACTTAAATCAACAGCACAAAGCACATGACTTGATCTACGACTTACGTGACTCTGAGTCCCAAACCATCAAGGAACGGTATGTTGAAGGGAACCTCCAATTCTTCATTCCAATCTAGAAAATATAATATGAAATTTTTAAACCAAGAAGAGTCAAGGATATGATTCTGGTATTTCTAAATCATTACAAACAATACTGGTATCCCTCAAGGTTAAATAATAGGTCCCTTATTGTAAATTCATTATCTGTCAAGTGATAAGCAGTGTTAGTTTCTTTTATATAACTCATCCATAGATTCTAGTCATTTGATTGGTAAGATTGTAACACGTGATCATTTGTCATTTTTACTATCACTATCAACCATTTGATAGTCTTTACTATCACTTCCATCAGTTTGATAGTATATCGGCTCTTATCGCACTGGATTGAAAACTACAGTGTACAGTAGGGACATATTGTTTTCTACTACATGGATAATGGGTAAGTACAATAGTTGAAATGTGTTATCAAATGACTAGAATCTATTAATGAGTTATATAAAACAAATATTAACTGCTTATATTTGTGTGTTGGTAAAAATATACCATCCTTTATTGTAAGATTGATTGTCCATTTTCACGAGCTGATGGAACAATCAATCAATCTTTCAATTTGGGACGGTAAATTTTTACCATCACGCTCATAAAACAGTTAATATTTGTATACTATGATAATAGTGCTTATCATTTTTTATTAGCACTTCAAATCAGGCACATGTACTTCATTTTTGTGTGTGTCAATAGCATAAAAGTGGATAATCAAAATTAACATTTGCCAATGCTCAAGTAACAAGTCTCGTTTGCATGCAGGACCAATTAAGGTGCAATTAAAAATGTGGATGTCACTAAACCCTTAAAACCTCACCTCTTTAGGGTCGGGTCATGGGTAAACTTTTTGATGGGACTTAAAGTATACTTTTTCCCATATTTTCTTGCTAAGTTAAAAGAAAAAGTACTACATTTAAATGTATGCTGAAATTTTAACTTGATTGTATTGCCTTTTTCTAAGCTTACAATTGCAATACCATGTACCCAATTCAATGTTTTAAAATGTTTTGCAAAAATACATCAATGCAGACGAATAAGAAGCTCTTACTTAAACAAATTAGGAAATAACCAATCTGGAAAAATGAAGCAAATTATATAACTATAGGCCACTCAAAAATGTATTGAACAGCGAAAACAAAAATCCAGAGTGCAGGGCCCCACTGTTTGTAAATGCAACCCCTACTCTGGATTTTTGTTTACATTGTCCAAGAATTTTCTGTTTTGCCTATAGAACTCACCAAAGTCATCTCTCAGCTCATCTGGTAGTAAGTTCACTGTGTAATTCCAAAAGCTGTTAATTCCAGTGATAAACTGAAACTTGCACGGATCGATGCGGGCATAGGCCTTGAAGGAAACACTAGCTGACATGATGGGAATAGTCAAACAGCACTCTATGCCCAGGCAGTTGGAATCCATCTTGCAGTAGAAATATTTGGGTAATGATATCACTAAAGCTGGACACCCTGGCAAGTTAACAAAGCAAACAAACATTATTTTCTTTACCTGTACATTTCAGTTATCAATCATTTAGGTATTCAAACATGCTACAGAGTTGTTCATCGCAAATCAACAACAATGCATCCATGCGTCTGTGTATATTCGTTTTTTGGCCGACTCCCATCTCATTTTTCGGCCGATTTTTTTATGAGGGGTGTCGGGTGCTCAGTGTAATGGGGTGCTTCCTATAAGCAAGGACCCTAAGCTCTCTGAAACATCGCCATTTTATAGCCTACCACTATTACCATATTTTTCATTTATTGTAAATGATTCTGTTTGTAACAATGTGTTTTTGTAAAAATTGTACAGTTTTGTTACAAGTAAGTACAGCGCTTATCGGCTTTCTTTGTTGTGAGCGTTTAAAAAATCTCTCATTATTATTATTATATTTTCATCGTGTGAGGATGGCTATAGCCACCCGAGCGTACTACGCCAACGCATTGGATGCAGATCTCCAAATTACAAAAAGATACATTCATTTTGAAAAAAATGAGCAAATGCATTGAGAGAACTTACTGCCAGCAGGCTGCAGCCATCGTTTGATGAGTACCTCTCTTGACCCTGTGTTGTTTTTGCCTCTTTCTTGTAGCTCTGTTCTCAATTGTTCATCAGTAAATTGATGAGGATTCTTACATGGCTTGTTAGTGAACAAATCCTTAAAAAAGATAATGACAGATTACATTAGTACAGGATTTAAAAAAATTTAATAACATCGACTAGAAATATCTTTTATAATGGATGGGCTTTTAAAAAAAAGATGCAAATAATATATAGAACTTCTGTGATCTGTCATGAGTGTTAATATTGAATTATCAGCAAATTTTTAAATAGCAAACTATTATTTGCATTTTAAACATTTAAAGTGGAATTACCCCTTTGGAAGGCAAAATTAAAAACTTAAAGAAAAATTACCTTTCAAATGCTTTTGTTTGATATCGATTGGAGCTTCTGTTCAAAAGTTACGGTCGAAAATGTAACTTTTCTGAGCCAAATTGCTTGTTATATTTCTTACGTATTTTATTGTTTTCTCAAGCTGCTATTTTTAATATTTTTCACTTAAAAAATTAATATCTCTAGATAGGTAGAGTTCTGACATTTTGGCCAATGCGCCTTTAACTAGCAATGATATACTGAAGCTTACCACAAATAATTTCAGCACCCTGATGAGTGATTCTTTACTTTCTGTCAATTTCAGTGCATCTAGGAAAGCCAATATGGCACCAACTTTCAGTTTACGAATTGTGAAATTCCTGAATGGATTGAAGCCAAATTTGGGAAGTGGCAATCCTAAAGCACTTTTCTGTTCTTGAGATGCTGCAAAATAAAAAAAAAAATAAGAAGATAAATAAGCAAGAAATCCCATTCACTTGTTGCAAAAAACATAAATGTAACTTGTGTTGGTATAAAACATGCTGAGGTCTGTGCCATAATTCCTCACAAAAAAAATCAATCACATGACATCAAAATACAGATTGTCAGTTGCATTTGCATGAATTCAACAACTAACCATACCTCTTTTATACAGAAGCACACCGTTGTTGATATGTGATGAACCTACAGTTGATATTCAAATAAGCGTGTTATGCACGGTATAGCAATCACGTAAGTACGTTTAAGCAGTACGCATAGGATGGCTCACTGTCTGGAACTTCGTGTACGTGCAAAGCCCGGTGCTTGGGCACATTTTGAAACAACAAAGTAATAAATATTCAAAAAGTAGCATTTTGCTTATATATCTGTTAAACTGAAAACACAGAAAGATTTGCGATGTATTCAATCACACTACAAAGTTGTTCATCAAAAATCAATAATAATAATAATCAGGTTTTTGTATGGCAATTTTCTATCAAGATCAAACCGCTCATGTTTTTGCAGCAGGAAGTTTGTCACAATTATTTCATTTCATTCAGGTGTTTATAGCTTCCTTTTCAAGAGGACATCATCCTATCAGTACTTGGATGGAAACATTTACCCTTTTTGCAGCCTCCTGTTACTTGGGCTGTTACTTGGATGGGGTAGACTATGATCGACAAATCTGGGTTAAAACTATGTATTCGATGAGTCAGCATATTTTTTATGATGCTTGGGTGGCTTAAGTCACCTTTGCGCGAAAAAATATGCAGACACATGATTTATGATGAACAACTCTGTAACGTGTTCTAATATCTAATTCAAAAGGGCCATGTACCCGGGGGGGGGGTACTCAAGTTTGGTTTTGGTAGGGGTGTGCCGCTGGGAAATTTGAAGTACTACCCAAGTATATACAAATTTTCAAGAAAAAGGGACCCATCCATATACCAATTTTTGAGTCGAATTTATACGAAAATTTAAGCTAATTTGGCACGAATTTCCTAATTTTTGTCTGAAATTTAGAAAAAAATCCACAAATTTGCACCATTTTGGCGCAAATTGTAGAAAATTTTGAAAAATAGACCCATCAATATACCACATTTTGCAAAGAAAAAGGACCCATTGGCGTACCAGACAACCTGATTTTGCTACCCTAGTTTGCGGCAACATCCCCGTGATTACTTTTGTACTAAGTACCCCCCCCCCCGTACTGGATTTTTATATCATCCAAGGAACAGTGAAATCAAGTTCAAAAATTTCAAACACGGTTTCAGCATAAAGTTGAAAATCAATATACCTTTTAAATGTTTGACAAGTAACACATGTATTAATATCAGAAGAAATCTTTTATATTGGATGGTTTTGATCGTAATACTATGCATTTTTAAGTATAAACTCTTAGTTCAAAACTTTACCAACAATTTGACTTGGAATATATCATAATTTCATACAATATTACACATACCTGTTTTGGCAGTCATACTGACTGGTGTTTGTGGCGGTTGAACCCTCTTAGCTGGGGCTAGTGGCCGTGTAGTAGTTGGTGGAGGGGTTTTGCGCTTCGGAGATGTGTTCTTATTTTTTGGCATTTTACCACCAAGAAGTGACCCTGCTCTTATAGTTGCACCCTATAGGTTGAATAAAACAATTATTGTCAAAAGTTATATATCGTTATGTCAATGCAAGAAAGAATGCATTCAGAGTCCAGTGATTTCATCACTGCAACATCACTCTATACGCAGTCTTCTCACCGAAGTGTGTAAAGACTGCTTTTCAAGCCATGTTGCAACAATGAAATCGATGGACTCAAGCCCATGATATACTAGCAAGACGCAGCTATCGTGTGGTTTGAATTTAGACGCTTTGAAGAGGCTAACCAGACGCTAACAAGTTAAAATAATTTGAACCTTAGCGTCTCTGTTAGCGTCTAGCTAGACGCTAGCTGCGTCTTGCTAGTATATCATGGGCATTAGAGTGCACCAAAATCATCAGTGCAATCACTGCCATTTTTCATAAAATTGCATTGCAAACTGAACAAGGTTTTTGTTAAGTGGGAGCCGGGCTCCATTTACGCAATGGTACTTAAGATTTGGCTCCTGGTCTATTCAATATCTCGCACTGGAAACTGCAGTACCGGGCTCCGTTTTAAGGTCAAGGAGCTCATTTTGGCTCCTGGTCCACATTTGCTTAACAAAAACCCTGAAACTGAATAGTGTTCAGTCTCGGGTCAGTGGCTCTTGAAATAGTTTTTTTGACAATGTCACCTGAAGAACCATTTCAAGAGTCACAGGTATGGCACACAAATTTTAAAGGATTTTTCAAATTCTAGTGACAAGGCATTGAAGAGTAATAACATATGGCACCTATTGCAGATTGTCATCGCAATATCTGCAATAGCTGCCATTTTTAAATTACCCATTGTAGAACGTCCAGTCATGGGCCAGTGGCTCTTTCTTTAGAAGAACCATATCACGAGCCACTGACATATGGGAGAGAAATTTTGAAGGATATTTTGCATTCAAATACTAGTTATTACACACATATAACATCCATTGTGGATACAACTTCTTGCACTCACATGACGAGATAACTTTTTGGCATCTACTTGACAATATGTTGTGGATAGTTGGAATCTGTAGAGTATTGTAGCACAGCATTTACTCTGATATGACTGTTCTTGTCATCATTATTCAATAATTACTATGATAGACCAGTAAAAGCCTTACATCAATACTATACTCTATAAACCTTGAAGTATGCAACAAGCAATCAGACTCTGTTACAAAATCCATAGAATATCCCTTATATTCTTCAACATTGTGAACTGGTGGTTTTGTATTGTGTAAGAGACTAGTAATGATTGATTAGGATTGATTAAGGCCAAATCACTGCGTATTAATATTTTCATACATCAATCGTTCATGATTTTGGTATTATTTTTGGCTAATTTTGTTGCTACCCCATGGACAAATATTGAATATAAGTCCATTTGAATATTCAGCAAGATTGGGTTCGTGGTTATGATTCGAAAAGTACGGACTAATTTATTTCCCCATATGGTCATATTGGTTTTTGTGCGTTAATCGGCTGCTTGTTGCATACTTCAAGATTCACAGAGTATACAGCAAATGTCCTTCAAATAGACATGAGCACTAGCTGTGACCTGTACACACTGTCGTATTTTAATTTTTATATTAAATAAATGAATACAAACAAATGCAGGCGATTCCTAAGCTTGTAATTGATCGCAATTTTTTAAGGTTCCAGACACATATAGCTGGATCTACCCATCCATGCTTATCAACAAACTCCCATTCAATGACATTAAAAGATATCAAATTTCATAATAAAAAATATGAAAACTCTTATGATATAGTCCAACGTTGCATATCTGAACTCCAAATATTCGAAATCGTCTATTATCCGGACATCAAAACTTTTTGGGGAAAAATGGCTTATTTCACAAAATGAAGATTCAATTGTGTATTTAAAAAAGCAAATGTCATTCAAAACTTTTCTGCATGTCTTACATTTATATCATCAAATTCAGTCTTTTGTAAATATCTTTAATTTCAAATTACAGCAAAAAGTGGATATCTGGTCCGAACACTTTGAAAGAAAGATGGTCATTCCAACCTGTGAAATACAGGCCATCCCATCCCCTTTACCTTTTTTACAAGTAAGAGCTAAAATTATCAAACGACCACCTGTTAAATCTTCACAATAAAATGTATACAAGATGTTGTCTGGATTTGATGCAACATGTTATAGAAACTATTCCTTATACCATTTGTCTGTTTTCAAGATTAAAATAAGAAACAAACAGAAATTTGACAGTTCTTTTGTTACAGTACTCTATTCAGTACCAATACCGACAGAAAAATGAATGCATTTTAACTTCATAGCTGCATACATACTAGATGCACGACTGGTCCCATCGGGTCTGGATATGCAACCTCGGACTGTGATTACTTACTAGTTTCTATTTCGGAATCCATCTTTCTTGAGGTTCAGATAATAAGCTAGACCTATCTACCCTTGCTAACACACATATAACAAAAAAGAAGCTTACCCAGTGCTCAAACAAAAAGTACTCACCATTATGACCAGCTTATAATCATCACAAACTTGTTTCCATTTAGGAATCTCAATCCCCCTTGGCTCCAGATACTTGGCCGGATCCACCCATCCTTGCCTTGCAGCCATCTCAGATGCGCTCTCATTCCCATCTCCAGAGAAAGTATCAGCAACTTTGTTAAAGATTTCCACTAGTCTGTTTTTCTTCAACTTTTTGATGGCAAAGTGAATGTGAGAAATGCATGGTCCTAATATGTTTTGTTTTCCTATTGGTGTGCCTGCAACAACCTGTTTGAGAATCAAATTCAAAGTTTTTTTGATTTAAAAATATTAACACCTGACCATCTAATTTATTTGATAAGGGGATATAAGACTATGGTCACAATACCTCGTTTGAACAGTTACAAACAGTGTTTAGTCTGTCTAGAAGGACCACGGGCATCGGGCAAATCAAGCAGCAAGGGAGTCGCTCGCTGCCTGTAGTCCTTCTAGACGGACTAAATACTGTTTGTACAAAGTATTGTGACCATAGTCTAAGTTTGTCTGTTGAGGGCTCTGTAAACTCTTCGTTTTTACAAATGGTTTTTGCTCTGTAATTCAGCAACAGATAATTAAATCCAAAAAAATACATATATTTCTAGAAGTAGAAGTGGATTTGCATACTGAACATGATGGTAAGGTCGTTTTTGTACCAAAATGTGTCATTTTGGCCCTAAGGTCCAAAAATTATGTTTTGGGCCCAAAATTGTACTGAAAAGCTAACAAAATTTTGCTTTGGTAAAATTTTGAACCTTTTTACTTTTTAGAATCTAGAAAGCAATATCTAGGAACACATTTTTCAAATTTTTGGTTTTGTCTTATTTTTTTAAATATTGCCAAAAATAGGTAAAAGAGTGTCATATTTTGCAAAAAATGGTGGCAAAGGTGGGATTTTTAACATAACAAAAATAACAAAAATAATTAACATAACACATTTCTAGACATGTTTTTCTAAATTCTAAAAGGTAACAGACTAGAAGTCCAACTTTTTTATTGCAAAATTTAGTTAGGTTGTTTATAAATATATTAAGTCAAGAACAAGAGTTGTTGGACCTTAAGTCCAAAATTATACATTTCGATCCAAAACTGACCTCACCATCCTCTTCTACATGCAAATCCACATCTAGAAATGTATACTTTTATATGGATTTACTTATCGTCTGCGGAGTTACAAAGCATATAATATTTCTGGAAATGAGGGGTTTACTGTGCCCTTAACCCTATTTAACCTGAGGGGCTCAAAATCGTGCCATATGGCACGAAATTGCTTTTTCAAGTTGTAGCAACAATATCTAGACATGTGAAATCAAATACAGTGCTCAGAATGGTTGATTCATGTCCCCCAAATAGAAATACATTCTTTTTACCCAATTATTCTATCTTTAAAGCATGATTTAATAGCTTCAATGGCCTGAAACCATGAGATTTTGTCAAATTTTAGGCCAAAATTTAGCTCAAAAATTGGGACAAAAACTGTCATCAAATGTTTATCAAATAAAATAATTTCTTCTGATTTGAAGAGATAATTATACTAGCTCCCTCAATAGAACCTAAAAATATATACTTTTTGAACATAAGTAGCCAAAATACTGACTTAGATTTATGAAAAATTAGTTTTAAACAAGCTAATTACTTATTCATGAGCTAATTTATATATGATTTGCATAATTGAGAAAACATCCTCATTTTCAGAAAGCTGAATGTCCAAGCTAGCCAGTGATGTGCCACTTCCAATACCATTACAAACGAGTCTCATTAAAAACATGCCATATAGTTCCTACTACCCAGTGCGCACAATTCATGCCATTTTGGGGCGGGTTAAATAGGGTTAAGGACCCACTTCAAAATTCAACTGGCAGGAGGCCTCAAAATAAACGCCAGTTCTGGATGGTTGCTATAATTGTTCTGAACAATAGCCACGTACCGGGTGGCAACCCAGCAAGCAACCCCCAGGCCTTTCAAATGTATATGATAATTACTATACTTACATTAACATATGAAGTTGATGTTATCGTTATGTTTGGTATAATATTGGAGATTGTCACCACCATGTTTCTCCAGGAAAATCCCTTAGGTCTCAACTCTATCTGATTAGGTCTAGTTTTTGACCTAGTCACAGTGCCGGGGAATGGAGAAACAATCTGGAAAAATAATATATGGTATAAAATGATATTACGTAAATAAGGATTTATTAAAATACTAAACTGGGCATCACAATTTTTTGTACAATGTAAATAAACATTCAGAGTGCAGGGCCTATTGTTTATGAATGTGACTGGTACCCTGAAATTTGTTATCATGTAATCGATTTTGTCCAAGGAATATTTGGCAGAGACTTTAAATATAAAGATCACTTCTTGATTTAACAATAACCTCACCAGAAATAACTTGAATTATAAAACATGGCAAGTTGGAGGTAGGGTACTACCATTTCATGAGAGCACTTTTAATTTCGTGCTCTTAATGTCTGAGTTTTTACAGACTAAATTGCAATATTTTCAGTTACTCTTCACAAATTCTTATTAAAAGTGCTCAGGAAAGGCAATTTAGAGTTACAGTTAACTTCCTACTTTTGTTTATAAGACAGCTAAATTTACCATTGCACCACTGTCGACTTCCAAGTCAACACCCTGTTCAAGATAGTGCCCATTGGTCTTGGTGGGGTAGAAGCCAGTTGAATTGCAACCCATACCAGCTACTCTGTACTTACCATTGCACCACTGTCGACTTCCAAGTCAACACCCTGTTCAAGATAGTGCCCATTGGTCTTGGTGGGGTAGAAGCCAGTTGAATCACATCCCATACCAGCTAGCCTGTACTTCCTTGGGAATTTGAAATGGGCTTTAGGACCAAACACCTTGGATATGAAGCTTACAGCATCTTGGAATCTACAAAAATAAAATATGGTGTAATGAACTCTCGATCAGGAAAAGTGATCTTATTTGTTGGAAATTGCATGACCATGGACTTCTAGCACTTCATCATGACTGAAAAAGTCAGATGGGACAAAACTAAATCCGTCACAATCTATGAATATTCAATATTTAGCTGAACTGACCATTGCTGGCTGGAAACTGACCTTCATCATGTTACATTTGTTTTTATTTGAGGATAATGTCAAGACGGACAATACCATAGTTCCTGACCACAGAAAGAGCACTAGTCATATTACTCACAAGATATTGTTTCAAATAAATTTTGGACCCGAACATGATTTCACCACATATCCACAAGTTGTGACAAGAACGGGACACCGGGAAGTACGCAACACCGTTTCCAATCAGTAATCAACAGTACCGAGACATCGCACATGCCTGATAAGCATTGTGTACTCGCATTAAATGCACACGCAATTGTGTTACGCCAGACTCTAAACTTTTGTGTCTGAGAATTATTTGAAACAACAAAAGTAGCAATGAGTATAACATCAAATATCCAAAATGGTTATAAGGAACATTACCTATAGGTGATACCACTTTCTTTTGATTGCAGTTGCTGCCAACATATGAATTTATACATTAAATGTATTAGAGACATCTGCTGCATTAGGCCAAAAAAAATTAATTGTTGTGTTGCCCTCAACTGGGTTTCTGAAAAATTGAGTCGGTCGGTCGGAAATATTTTTTTTTTATTTTTTTTTTTAAAAGCACCTAAAGTTCCAAAAAATATTTTCTCAAAAAACACCCAATCTGAGCAAAATTGGGTGCTTTCCCGCCCCTAATATTTTTTTTTAAATTTTTGAATAGGGTCGGTCGCTGAGGGCAACATAACAATTTATTTTTTTTGGCCTTATATAATGATTGCAAACTTACATTTTTCTGAGCAATTGGTAAGCTTCCTTGACAGATTTAACCACATCAAAAACAGAGTTGAAAATATCCAGGAACGGCTGCAGCATCTCTCTCAATGGACTTAGCACGTCAACAAACTCATCCACTATGGACTCCAATTCAGCCTTGATACGAGTTCTCATCTCACCCTGAGAAACAAATCATTCCAAAATTATCAAATTATTTCTAAACAAAACAAGAAAATCAAGATGCGTTCTAGACATTAGACAATGGGAGGAATACATATGTGACTACTGACAAATCAGGTCAGCATCTTATAATACAGAAGCTGGAGAAGAAATATTTGTTTAGCTAATTGCTAAGGATATTTCAAAAGAAAGCTGTTCCACTGGAATCTTTTAGACAGACGAAATAGAAAACAATTGTGTGTCAAAAAAAATCCATGCACAGTGTGGTTCTACAGTGATTATAATTGAGCATCACACGTTTACCAAGGGTTAGAATAGACTGTATCCTGCGTCGTCGACCGGCCGGGGCGCACTGATCACTGCGTTGTGCCCTGTGCTGGCCAGTGACGACTGTAAAAATAATGGTCTTAAAAATGGAGCACTTTAGCTCATTAATATATAATAGTTAGAATGACGATTGCAAAAATGAATAAACGATATATTAATAAGTAACTTCCAAATTTGGAGACAGGTATGATTGACATAATATAAACAATAAACAAGCCGTAAACATGCTCGCTCACCAATGAAATTAACCATGAATAATATACGATAATAATTATATGCAAATGAGGTAAACAAACTTTTCTCAAAGAATTTATGAATATCCAAGTTCAGTTTCTTTCCAAGGCACGTTTGGGTTATTATTAACTCGTTTATGTTACGCCAGCGAGTGATAAATGCGAACATGTTTAAGAGGCTACGTTACCAAAATGAGTAACATTGTGCTCCAAAAAAATTGCATGTTATTTTGTCAGTCGCCAAATAGCCAGACCGGAACCGGAAGTATGGCGCCCTCAGCTATTTGGCGACTGTGGAGTCAGTCTAGGGTTAGAATCAGTTTGATTACTACCCAATAATACACTGACAAGAACTTTCAATTCCAGTGACCTAATATTTATCATAACTGATGACATATAAGTAAACCTTTTGATGGTTATAGCTCTTCCATTCAGTGTTTTGTAAATGTATGTAGCTTGAAGACCTTATACCCATTTGGTCATGTCTGGTCCAATAATTACAAGTAGTAATTGCTCCTCCACTCATATCAGAGCCTTGAGAGGATCTTTGGCTTGAAGACCTTCCTGGATCCATTTGGTCACTTCTGGTCCAATATTTACTGCTACATACTTACCGTAGTAATAGCTCCTCCGCTCAGAGCCTTGAGGGGATCTTTGGATTGAATACCTTCCTGGACCCATTTGGCCATGTCTGGTCCAATATTTACAGCTACAAATTTGAGATCATTAAATGTGTCATTCAGAACCTTCTTGATATCCCACCAATATGGTCTATTACCTGAAAATCAACATCAAGGATTGAATTTAAAAACAATGGTTTCTTTTAATGCGGATGTACTAAAATCCAAGAAATTGCTTATTGTCTACAAGGCGTAAATTAGACCATAGCTAATTATCTTTAAAGGGTCAATTTAAATAATTGAACTGCCAATTTATATCCAGTTACATTAAATTGGGTGCCGTCACCCGCACACCTAGCATTTTTGGAGGTATCCAAGTCTGCCATATTATAGTGTGTATCGTTTTATAGTATATCATGTCGATTAAAAACATATTTATGTACATGATGAGAAGAAACAAATAAATGAAACAACAAATGAAACAAATATCAGACCATTGCTTGAATATGCTGCCCCTGTGGCATCACGGTCTAACCCAAACAAGTCAACGAGGTTGAGAACATTTCAAAGTCAAAAATATGTTCTTGGTAGGGGCTACAAATTTTATATTGAATCTTTTGCCACACTTGATTTGAAATCACTCCCTAAAGCAACAACAACAAAAATGTTTTACAGGCCTGACCAACCCTAACTTTGCATTTTGAAAGAATTTATTTTTAGGTTTGCCAAAATCTTGTAAATCAAGCCGTTTTTTTGGCCATAATTATTAAATTTCTTTGTTGAAAATGTCCCTTTTTTTCTCCCATTTTCTACGGATTTTAGGGTAATTTTTGGGGAAAAGTTTTGAAAGGTCCACCCGCCCATAAAACAGGGGGGAGGGGTTTTCATCGCCTGACAGGCATATAAACATTTAAATGAAATATGCCTACAAAGCATTCACCTCTTTCCCCTTTGTATAATTCCACCATGCAAAAACGTTGGCCAAATTTTTAGTGCAAATAAAGAAGTTTTAAAATCTAGCCATTCCCCATACACTGTCAATTTTAACTCATGATTATTATTTTTCTAGTCCCCATTCCAGTGCAATTTGTTTCTTTAAGTAATACTCATACTATATTCGTTGTTTTTTTTATCCATACGATTCATTATATTCTATATTGTTAACGCCAATAATTTTTGTGCTCAGTAATTTTCGCACATGGCTAATTTTGTAGCATATACACACACCATTTTTCGCGGTACATTTATTTTCGCGCAAGACGAGCTAAGTGCGAAAATAAATGTAGCGCAAAATATACCACTTATACAGTATGTGAAACTTTTTAAGTCATTTAATTTTGTTTGCTGATGTATGTTTTAAGAGCTTTTCGATGTTCTATAAGTTATATTCTAAATCAAAGTATTTTAATATAAATTTTTCAGGCTTGTGGTGCAAACAAAATATGTGTAATACATTTGAACAAGGTACCTTCAAGGAAAAATGCAGAATCCATGATCCTCTTCCTGGCATTGAGTATAGCACTTACAGATGTCTTGATACTATAAAAAAAAACCAAGAAAATGCTTTTAAAGGGGCATTGGACAAAATTTCAAAATTTTATCAATGGATGATTTACACTTCATATGTTAGAAAAAAGATCAGTTACCAGATATTGGGAAAATTTTGATCAAAACCTTCAGGAAATTCATAGATTGGAGACAAATAAAAAGAAATTTGGAGTTTGCATATGTGTACCGCCGCGGCAAAAGGGTCCAGTTGTCGACTCCTACATGTTGCTC
>JXSR01S000897.1:43461-67162 GCA_000969725.1 Ophiothrix spiculata | reverse complement strand
TAGATCAACACTTGATAATGGCCTTGCATTCATCAAGAAGAAACAAAAACAGGATGGATCATGGGAAGGGTCAGTATTACCTGTATGTTTAAAAGAGGTTTAAGAATTAGACCAGGTTTTAAGTTATACCAGATCTAAGTCAAAATTTCTACTGCCATAAAAGGGCCTTATAGCAATTTTGAACTGCAACAACTTTCAAAATTAAAAGTTTCTTACAAACAAAACAAAATATGACAATATTGGTGGAGCAAAATATATTTAGCTGTGAAACAAGTTTCATTTAAATCAGGTCTTACTTTAAAACTGGTCAAACTCTTAAACCTCTTTTGAACATATTTGGACCTGTGAGTCCAACTACACATTAGATATATCTCATGATAAATACTGAATCAAATTGGAAGCTAATACTTATTTTAAGCAGCAGTTTTCATCCCTTACCTATCTAGAGTGCTTTAATTCAAGTAAATGTAATAGTAAAGGGTGAGTATTTTAGGGTTTATCTACATATCCGGGAAAACTTACATTGACAAGGTATACATATATGTGCCTGCCTTTTGGGTGGGTTTTCACAGATTTGGTATAGCAATCGGGTGGTTTTTGTCTCAGCTTTGGGGGAAAATATGTGGAAAAAATTGGTATATTGATGGGTGGGTTTTTAAACCAAAAATAGGTATAGAGATGGTCAGTTTTTCCAGCAGGCACATACCCGTACAAAATGTTTTTGAAGACCCCCCCAGGCTACATGTATACATTTTCTACTAAATCAAATTAAAATGATAATCCATATTTCTAGCATCACATTTTCAACCTGTGTGTGAATTGTTTTAGGCAAATTAATAATAATGGATTTCTTGTTTCTGCTCGCCACATTTGTTCATGCCTTTGTGTTGTTTTTCATTGTTTTGTTTTTTTAGATTCTGTTTTATAAATTTAATGAAAAGCCTGAAAATAGGAAAATGCTAATCATGCCTGCAATATAATGCAATCATTTTGACTAAACATTGTACAAGATAACCATCTTAGAAAAATATATAAACTTGGAAAATGATAGATAATATTAAAGTGCTTTCCTTACAGATCTTTCAAAAAGTGTGGATGAGAAAAATATACAGTGTGTCCCAGAATGAAGTTATCAAAACGTTGACGCTTCATAATTCAAAAAGTAAATAACCCCATACAATGTAAATTGGTCATAATAATGTATAGTATCTTTTCCTTTTATCGTGCAAAATTAAACAAAATCCATGCATTAGTTTTCTAGAAATGAGTATTAGAAGTTCTGAAGGAGTTTGGACACTTTTCCCAGTTTCAGGAAGTCGCAAAGTTCACGGTAATTTGCAGCATATTAAAACATGCAAGAAAGAACGTTATCTCTAAGACATAATCATGATAATTCTTTCAATTATAAATGTCTCTGTATCAAAGATAATTTTAGCCCATACTTATTTTTGTTTTCATATGTAAAATTCATATCAATATGTTTGATTAAGTAATCTTCATTGGTAGCCTTCTCAAACTCATTTAGCGGGCCGTTTGAAAGCACGCTTAAGGGTTGATACTCTGTTTGCAGCGGTTGTATGAATACGTTAGTTCCAAGCAAAAATAACACCTCATTTTTCAATGGATAAGAGAGTATGATTGTCCAACATCTGTAAAATGAGGATACAACTTGTAACATTGGAATGATTTATTCAACATTTCCAGAAGCCAGAAATCATCATCACATTAGTAGCCTCTCTTAAAAATATCATAAAATGTTGTAAGGCTTATGGTTACAGACAGAACTGCAAAAAAGAAACGTGGACGAAAAAAACACACCCTATAAGCCAAGGTAACATTCAGTCACCCTTTTCAAAACTCCTTGATATCATCAACAAGAAGCAACATGCCAATCCAAACAGAAATGTTAAAAATGACATTCTTGATCACTTCTGCTGTAAATTACCACAGGATTTTTACGACCTTTCCAAACTGGGAAAAGTGTCCAAACTCCTCTTGAGCTTCAAACGTCCATTTCTAGAAAACCAATGCATGGATTTTGTTTATTTTTGCACCAAAGCTAGTAAAGACATTATACATTATTGTCACTAATTGGCACTGTCTAGAGTTATTTAGTTTTTGAATTCTGAAGTGTTAAAGTTTTGATAACTTCATTCTGGGACACACTGTAGTAACAAGGTCAGATAATAACCAATAAAGAATGTTTTCTTCGAATGAGTACTGATTTTTGAATAATCAATTTTGAAAGCAATTTTAAAAATTGCAACCTTTAATTTTAATTTTTTATTGAAACATTTCAAAAATGGGCTCTACTTTGAAAAATCTATATTACATTAAATCTGTTCTGTGTTTTAAAATAATTTGTAATTAACCTGTGGAAAGAAAATAAGTACAATTTCCTAACCATAATAATCTCTTATCTGTATATACACAGATAGGTAGTATTATTTTAGGCAGAGGACAAACACCATGTGCTATATCTGTTTTGTGTTTGATTGGTAAAATAGATAGAATTATTTTGGACTGAGTACAAACACTTAGGCTATATTTGTAGTGTTTACTTGGTGATTAAACCATTGTGTAATATATTTACAGATGGAATTCAAACATACTTGTACTATAATGTAGTAAACAAATACTTATCTAGAGTATTTATGGAAATTCAGTTGTGCTAACCAACCTATACATAATCGTATTTAAAACTCGTTGTATATCAATATTTGTATTTTTGATACTCGAAACAGTTTGAAGACACATATTATATACATTGATTTCATTCTAGTACTCAAAACTTGTATATCTTTGATTGCATTTCGAATGTATTAATTGTGTGTCTAGTTCTTAAAAATTGTATATCATTAATTGTATTTCTGATACCGTATTTGAAACTATTTGAAGTTGCAAATTCATTTAGTGTATTTGTAATATATGATGTCTCACCCCGAAAAGGGGGACTTTGCGACAGAACACTTTTTGAGAAAATTGATGAAAATAGGCAGCAAAAATAAAGAAAATAATAAGAATTTCCAGCAGATTTTCTGTTGTAAAATTTGATGGCCTTGATCAATTTCAACAAGTAAGGTGTCATTTTAAAGCTTATAAAATGCTGTAACAGATGAAATGATAAAATCAAATTGATATCATATGCAAAATCCCCCCTTTTGGGGTGAGCCATCATATATTCAAAACTTGTCAGATTCATGTATTCATTAATTGCATTTCTAGTACTCCAAACTTGTTTCATATAATTAGTTTATTTCTTGTACCCATCAAAATAAAAAAAAGTGGTCAAGGTCCTCATTATGTTGAAACTCTGGTCACAGGTAAAGTGCTCCTAAAGAACTAAAACAAAGAAAACATTTTGAACAATGAAAAAATGTTGAAAATCGGACAAACCGTTTCAAAATACCGGCCAAAACAAATTTTGCCGTGTCGCGTCTAAATGTTCCCACCAAAAATTTGAAAACTCACTTTCCAAAGGAATTTTTCAATAAAATTTGGCTCATATTTACAGTACCGGTATGCAAGTACAAATACATTGCTGAAATAAAATTTGAAAAAAGTTGTTTGGTTACGATTTCAAGGCAAAACAAATTTGAAGAGCGCCCTCTAAAATGCTTATTGGTATATGGTAATTAGCATGGGAAGGGATGGGTCGATTTGAAATTTTTTGATACCAAGTGAAGCGTATGGTAAAGTTATAAACAAATACATAGAAGGGCGATGAGAAATTACTTCGCGTTTTTGCGCTGACACGCAAAAACCAAATGTTGGATCCATATGGACCCGGCCGGCCCCCCTTGACCACTTAAGTGTTAAGCATATCAGTAGTGCATTTTAATACTCAAACTTGATGTAACTTTGTAAGCTTATTTTAATAATTGGATGTCTAATACTCAAAACATGTTGATGATACCTATACATATTCATTCATTAATTGCATTTTGTAATAATATTCAAAACTTGCTCAAACTAACTATATCAGCCATATCCCAGCATTTCTCTATATGTGGGCTGCTCTGGCAAAATGAGAGGAAAGTCGCAAATCTACATTTTGAATAAATGGCAGTAAAAATAGGATGAAAAAGTCAAATTTCGTTTTTTGACATAAAACACCTTAATACATAAGTGTCTATCTATACCTACAGTTTTGAAGGTCAAATTTGCCGGGAAGTACAATTATTCACGGTTTATTGATTGCATGTTGCTATTATACACTGTAGTAATCAGTATCTTTGCAATCGATTTGCAACAAATTTTTATTGCAATATATTCAGTGGACTGCTTGGGATTTCGATCTGTAAATGAAGATTTGGGAAGGAAAGTGTGACATATTATATAACATTCAAAAGGTGAGATTATAGAGAATTCAAATATGCCATAAAATCGATTTTGAAATTTGCGACTTTCCTCTCATTTTGCCAGAGCACCCCTCTTATCATACATATTGAAACTGATAAATTTAAAATCATACCTTGAAGTTACAGGAGTTATTAGCTGAAAATTTTGATACAGTTGGTATTCACATCAAACACCAAAGATAACATAATCTTATGTATTTGTGAATTTAGAGGAAGCACGCCAATATAGTTATAAGATATCTAGGTTTTGTGATACCTTTTGTGTTTAATGTAAATTTTAAAAAAAGGCTTGTATGTGACCCACTATATCGAAAGGTACATTAAGGGTCCAAAAAAATCAAAATTGATTTTTATGGTCTCATCTGAAAGCTGAGATTTTATAAGCTTTAAAATGGCATCTTGCTTTTGGTTATTGGATGTTCAGTTGCAAAGTTACATCCAAATTGATAAAAGGCATCAGACTGATTTGGAAAATTATAGTTCTGATAAAATAGAGATTAAAGTTTTCGTACTGAGTACAACTTGGATGGAGAGAGGATATTTAAATTGGCTTTTAACACTTTTTTCTTATGTTTTTGATGTTGGAACCCAATTAATATGACAGACGACATGTTTCTGATGAAATTAGAAATTCAACCTTGGACACTATTTTGACTATGATCAGCTTTAATGGCCCATATCTTGTTATATACTATGCCAAAATTAAGGTACCTTTCGATATGGCGGGTCACATATGTGATAACTCACCACAAACCTCTAGTAAATACAGCATTTTGAATATTGAGATACTGCGCAAAATATGCAAAAGTTGTATTCTGACAATATTCAGATTTTTCACATTATGGTGAAACCAAATTGAGAAAACAATATTGCCACACTAAGGCCCGTATTCTAAGACCTCACTCAACCTCATCCTCCACTCACACTCCAGTGAGGAGGACTCAAGTGTAACTCAAAGAAAAGGAGAAGGTCTACCTCAGTCTCATTGAGGTATACCTCAGCCTTACGGAAATAATGACATTTATTTTATTCAAAGAGATTCCTCAAGTTTCACTTGATTGAGGTCAGCCTGCACTGTTATGACTGGTACTGGCTATTATTACTGAACAACAAGTTATAACTGATAATGTGGAATCTACATTATACAATTATACAGGCCCAACCTTTCATTATCCAAAATCACAAAACCATGAATGAACAATTGAAAGGCCAGACCAATTATTGTCTTGGTAGGATCAATATGAGGAGAGTGAATTTGGTCACAGAAGCGCATGGTTTTTGGAAAGCATCCGTCATGAGGTTCCAAGCATCATCCTTCAAGATATTATTTTTTTTTATCTTATTAATGATGAGAAACGATCTAAACTTCAGATTCAATTGGTAGGTATTCCTAGCCTTAAAACAAATGGTACACCGTTAACCGTCCTCTAATGTGGTTTGGTAGTTGCGCCATGTCTTTAATGCTAGCGAACTACTAGGCCGTCTTCAAAATCCTTGTAAAATGTCTACATTTTCATGCCTTTGTAACCAACAAAACGCCATGTTTAGACTGACTGAGGAAGACTCAAGGCAGGTATTGCCCTTCCTCAAGCTTTACTCACAGAGGAACACTTAATTGAGGAAGAGGGAGGTCTTTGAAATGAAAAAGGGGCAAAGTTGACCTCACACTCAGTGAGTAGCACCTTCTCCTCAATGAGAATGAGGTGGTTCTTAGTGAGGATGAGGAGTTCCTCAGTGAGTGTGAGTCGAGGAACGTCTTAGAATACGGGCCTACGCTCTTGTAATTGTGATGCCTACAGAGCTATGATGAATCCAAAGTTAAATGATTCTTTAGACATAGAGTATTGAGCCAGGTACACTTTTTCGCAAGAAGAGATTAGTTTACCATGAATAGATCAATAGAATCAATATCAAACATTATACTACCCATCAGAAAGCACTTGAAAATATGCAATGGGGTGAAAAATAGGTCTCTAATTGATACATTCTTCATAACGTGAAAATTTAGAATGAAAATCCTTGTGCAGAATGAACAGTTTAATCCATTGTAGAAAATGTACACCGATGATAAAAGTCTGAATGACAATGACTACAAAAATGACGAAGTGTATCTAGGCCGTATCTCGTGAATTTCAGGCTGTGTGCAATTTTTCAGACTAAGTTCTTCAGGTAAATTGACTTTGACAAAATTCTTCAGCAATATTGGATTCATTTAATCACCTGGTACATTATTGTTATGTTTAATAAGATTTTTTTTCAAAGTCATTGTGAGGTGTGGGTTCTTATGTATAATCACTCTCACGCAATTACTTCTATGTATAGATCTTCTGAATCTTCCGAAAAAGATGTGTCAAATTGAGGTCTTGCATTAACATAACCTGGATCAGCAATGCTTTCCTGATTCAGACCTGTATTAAATGCATCATTCTCTGGATCATGTTTATATGTTTCATCTGTTTGGTTTGCTTTTTCATATGTAATCAGTTTCATTTTCACGCTTCCAATTGGTGCCGTGATTATCATTGATGATTTTTGTGCAGATTTACACTTCTTACAAATAAGAATGATGCCCATGATGATGGCTAACAACCACCCTGATGCAGATATAGCAATGAAAATGTAGACTGACATGATCTCAAAACACTGAGGAGACTCAATTTGGGTGTTTGGGTCAGCAGTAGAAGATTCAGGCGACTCATTTTGGATGCTTGAGTCAACAGTAGAAGTTTCAGGCGACTCATTTTGGGTGTTTGAGTCAACAGTAGAAGATTCAGGCGACTCATTTTGGGTGTTTGAGTCAACAGTAGAAGTTTCAGGCAACTCATTTTGGCTGTTTGAGTCATCAGTAGATGTTTCAGGAGCAGTAGTAGGTTTCTGTGTGTCAATACTAGCTGAAGGAGGTGTCGTGGGTTCGGTTTGGATTTGTGATGTGGCAATGGAAGCAACAGAAGCCATTTGTGTGCTACTGGCATTGTCAAGCACCACAAGAGTGCTATTACTGCTTATAATCGATTTACCATTTGTATCAGTATAGAAACATACAAACAGGTTTCCATCACTTTGCGTTACACTCTTGATACGCAGTGAACTACGTTTTCCATTAAAAGAAGAAGTGAAATACACCCTGTTGAAGAAGTCAGATTCATTGTTTTCATGATAAAACCCACCACATGCTGAGTAACGCCACACCAAACTTCTGTTGTCGTTTGAATCTAATCCGAGCCATCTGATTTGACCAGTCTGTGTAATAATGTCAGCCGTAACATGACATTTGAATTTTGCTTCACCGCCTTCTAATACGTTGTTCACTTTTGGCGTCAGTGTGATATTCACTTCCCCTGATACAGGTTGGCAGATGATGTAGATCATGCAACATACACCCACAAATAGCATTTTGTGTATAAAAAACTGTTATTTTCACATTGGTTTCCTTCTAATCTGCAATATATGCTCTCGATCACTGCTGTAAATCATGGATTAGTTTGTGGTATTCCTGGCTTAACCTAACTAGCAAATTAAAGTTGATTCCAATTTCTATTAAGCTGCCTAAGTTTGGAGGAAGCACATTTCCAAAGTTAACCATAGATAAAAATGATTCTTGCTTCAAATGGTATTTTTGATATGTAAAACTCAACTAGACTGATTTCCTTTCACACTGAAAGTATTTTGTGTTTGTAAAAACAACAAAACCTGTAATTGTTCAAACAATCTTGACAGTGATTCCTCCAAAACAGAATTTTAATTCCTTTTTGGAGGTATCACTGTCAATGCACATCTCTTGTATCGTGGTTCTCCAACTTATAATTGTATTATTTTTTCTTTTCCTTTTAAGCTTTTTGACTAATAGTGATTTTTGAATTATAAAATTTGATATTTTTAGGAAAATATTTTATGATAATTATGTCCAAGGTTTCATATTTTAATCTATTACAAATAATAAGAAAAACACTTTTTTAAGGGGTGGCAACATGTTACGTTTTTGCAAGTTTATTTTGTACCATAACAAAATGCTTAAAGTAAATAAAAGTATACATTTTCAGAAAGGAATTTTCACAAGGAACATGATGGTGATGTTGATTTCGACCAAAAATCACATTTTTTGAGAAAATCACAAAAACACATTTTTTGGCCATTTGGGCGGTCAGACACGGTAAAAATAACAATTTTTTTAAATGACTTCTGAATGGGATTTGTAATTTCAAACACCTATCAGATGTTGCGCCATCTTTTTTTTTTTTTTTTAGGATTTTGACCATTTTGAATTTCATGCCAAATAAAGTGAAGTTTTGTTAAAATTTCTTTTTAATCATGTTCTGTGGTTCAAATGTAGACAGACTGGTTAAAGATTACCATCATTTTCATGTTTTTTGAGTTAAATTTTAGAGCTGACTTTTAGTGTCTACAGACATTTTGTAGCAAGTTGGAGAAAATGACATTTTGAGCATATCCTATGTTCGCGGCGACCTAGCAAAAAAATTATCAAGGTTACCTTATATATTTTCTCAATTTGTGAGCTCATCTAGATCATAACCTCAAAATAAATCCAAGAGTTAAAGCAACAAGTCACTTTATAGCCATGTTATCCTCCATGATCTGGAAGCTGTTTTGTATAGGAATGAATAGACAATCTATTTTGTGGTGTGAGCTACTATGCTTCCAAGATGATGTCAATTCCATATGACCTCGGCACACTGTGCAGATGTGTGCAGACCAATGCAGCACTAGTAGTGCATGTTTACTGACCACTAGCTGTGACCTTAGTGCATGAGCTTCAACCAAAAATTTTGCTAAGTCAGGGGATTGCGCCGTGCGGGCATCATGTCTGGACCAACGCTGCGCGAGTGCGTAGTGACCCCGTTCTGCGTTTTACTGCATGCTACTATTACTTGACTACAATGCAATACACATCTTACATATTTCTGCCAAATTGTGTGTAAGCAAAGAACAACGCTTGACTGGTTCGACAGCAGCATTCTTGGTCAAATTACCATTCTGTTGTCAGAGTAACCTAATCAGGCGACATTTAAACCGTAACATTCAGGATCAGCTACCCAAGTTTGTTAGAGTTTTCATAAGACAATTTGCAGCAAAGTCAGTGCCCAATGGAATTTCAGGCACTCAACTTTTGTACCTCTGAAACATGTCAATGACTCGTGAACTGTTATTATTGTATCAAAACTGAGAGCTTGATTGTGGACGAAAAGAACCCTCTTTACAGGAAGAATAAACATTGCTCACCTAGATAACAAAACATCATCAGATTGTAAGATTAAATTGAATTTCATTTAAAAAAACCAGACACCGTTGTCAAAGATGTAGAATATTTGAAAGCATATCTGTATTATAACAAATCTCTACACAAATTTATGAATGGAAACGATAATACTAGTAATGTAAATTGAAAGCATTTTTGAAACTGAACATTAACTTAACTTTTCTCAAAATATATTGAAGCTCGTTTATTTTTCCTCGGTAATGCCCATAAAAAGTCATGACAGAATACTAATTAAATCTTTGAATTTCTTGTAATAGCATACTTTAGTCAAATTGTTATTAAATAAATCCATCAAACAGCCACTAGAAGAGACATATATCTCTGTGCAGCTAAATTAAATACCAATATTCCTCCAAACGTCATTATATGTCAAACCGAATGTTACTTCCCGCTCATATGTCCCCACAGTAAAACCAAAACCATATTAGGGAAGTTGATTTAGCTTTATAAATTGGGAGACAGCATAAAAATTCACCTAGTTGTTTGTAAGGAAATATTCCGTATGATTTCATATTTAATTATATATTTATTTCTTTTTCTTTTCAGATCTTGGGGTGTGTGCTTCACCTATGGTACCTGGTTTGGTTTGGAAGCATTTGCTTGCATGGGATACAGATATGATCAAGAGTAAGTTTTTACCAATGAACATACTGCCATATAGTCATGGTTATTATATGTGACCCGTCATATCGTAAGGTACCTTAAGGGTCCCAAAATCAAAATTGATTTTTTTTGTCTCATCTAAAAGCTGAGATTTAAAGCTTTAAAATGCCACCTTGCTTTTGGTTATTGGATGGTCGATTACAAAGTTACATCCAATTGGTGAAAGGCATCAGGCTGATTTAGAAAACTATAGTTGTGATAAAATTGAATGTAAAGTTTCTGTATTGGTAAAACTTGAATGGAGAAAGGATTTGTAGCTCAGTTTTTAAAACATGTGTCTTATGTTTTGGATGTTGGAACTGAAATAATATGATAAAATACACTTCAAAACGTTTCTGATGAAATTAGAAATTCAACCTTGGACATTATTTTTGACTATGCTCAGCTTCAATGGCCCGTGTCTTTTAATTTACTATGCTGACCTTTAAGGTACATTTCGATATGACGGGTCACAAATGACTTTTGATTTGATTTGATTTAGTTTTGTCATATTTTGTACCTATAGCGTACCTACCCACCAGTGCCCAACCACACTGCGAGCGGGACTTTGTACTGATTGCTCAGGCTCATGTATTTCAGTTGTTTGGAGGGGATAGAGTAAAGGCATTAATACAGGGTGTCCCTGGAAAATCCTTACAATCTTGGTGTGTAATTTTCTTAGGTTAAACACACAGTCTGAAAGTATGTAAACATTGCATTTTATAGTTGATGAATTGAACTTTAAGATACCTTTTATTTCATTATAATCGGTAGTTTTCAACAAGTTATGTTTAATCAAATATTCGGGTGGATTTTTGTCTGGTCCAATTTCATGATTTTTGCTAATAAAGCAGCGGTGTTTCTGAATGTAATAAACATGGGTCACTTGACTAGTCACATGCATCCAATACCTTGGGATCAGGAATTTTCAATAGTTTCCTCTGTACCATGCTGGATTTATATAAAATTTCATTAATTTATTAATTTAATTCTTCTTTACCCTGGGTTATCCATTCAATGCTCCATCATCTCCATGTATGATATATGTGACCCGTCATATCGAAAGGTACCTTAAGGTCGGCAAAATCAAAATTGATTTTTTGGTCTCATCTGAAAGCTGAGATTTTAAGCTTTAAAATGACACCTTGATTTTGGTTATTGGATGTTCGGTTGCGAAGTTACACCCAAATTGGTAAAAGACATCGGGCTAATTCGGAAAACTATAGTTCTGAGAAAATCGAATTTAAAGTTTTTGTACTTAGTAAATCTTGAATCGCGAGAGGATTTTTAGCTTGGTTTTTAATACACTTTTCTTATGTTTTGGATGTTGGAACCTGATTAATATGATAGAATACACTTCAATGATAACCTTTTTGATGAAATTAGAAATTCGACCTTGGACGTGATTGTTGACTATGATTAGCTTCAATGGCCCGTGTGTCGTAATGTACTATGCCGGTATTAAAGTACCTTTCGATATGACGATCCACATATACATACATGGTTTCTTCTCTTTACAGTACTGCAACAAATGAAGTGAAAGCTGCCTGCCAATTCTTGTGTTCAGTACAGAATGACGATGGAGGTTGGGGGGAAGACTTTGAGTCATGTGAAAAAAGACATTATGTATCAAGCAAAACATCACAGCTAGTCAATACATGCTGGGCATGTCTAGGCCTCATGGCTGTCAGGTATGAATGACATGGGTTTGATTTTAGTTAAAATGATTGACAGATTAATAATCTGATTCAGATTCAGATCTGAATCTGAATCAGATTATATTTGTAGAATTGTATATTCAACAAGGGAGCAGTTTAGTGGTTGAAGTGAATTTGACACATGTAATGAGAAGTAATAAGGCATCAGTCATTATTGAGACTTCTGATAGGTATTCTGTAAGCTTGTGGCATGAGGTAGAAGGAGGTAAGTTTTGCAGATTTCATTTATGTGTTATGTAGTTCAACTTAATTGTTGAAAATTTTTGAAAGTTTTAAAGTAATATCTGCTTTCATTTTTATTTTATAAAAACTTACAATTCGCCTGTTAGAGGTTTCTAAAATTAAAATCAAGCAATAAAAGCAATTGTAAATAATCATTATATGATACCCAAAACTCCCATTTCCATCTCGTCCCTGACTTGTTTGAATAGATCTTTTCAAAATCCATTCAGAAATCTCTGGAACATTTATCACATGGCCATTTTTTCAACCAATCACGTATAAGCTCATTAGTATGCACGATTTTGTCAACAAAAAAGTCCAAAAAATCACTAGCATTTCAGTGCAATAAAAGTGAAAAAATAAATAGAACCAGACCCATACAATATTAGATACACTCATTCTGAACAACATTGGCCGATGGTACCATAAGCTCACCGACATAAAGAGTGAAATTTCCATTTGAAATCTGCTGATCTGTCTGCCCTGATTAAGCTCAAGATTTGAAGTTGCATCAGGGCGATCAAACTGAAAGTGACTCCGTAGTGCTGACGCTAATTCCAAGTTCGAATTCGTACGCAACCAATTAACGAGAACGCAAACTTAACATTCTGGTTATTGTGTTGAAGAGTCACTTTTTCTTTCAACAATTTCCAGAAAGTGTAAAATCAGCTTTGGAAATTCTCGGGTAGTCGTGTTTTGAAAAGGTCTATTTTGCAGTCCAAATCTTTTCATGCTATTTGAAAGTATAACATTTTTCAGGTGTTGATACCTTGAATTCCTCGTATGTAGCACCTGGGAGAGAAATTTCAAGGTTAATGCATACCAGTTAAAGGAGCCCAGTGTGATTGGTTCAGCATTTTTTTCAAACTTTCTGAGATTTTGGTACCAAAGTATTACTCATATTTTTTTTCTTTAACCATGTGAAATTTTAGTGCTGAAAGCAGTGTCACATTCGGATTCGGAGATATAAGTGAAAATGTGTTAAATCATTGTAACCATAATATTATTTACATAGTGAAGTATAGCCAACTGGAAAATACCAAATTGCTCATAAAATCAAAATAATTGTTCTGAATTAACCGAATTGTGAAATTTGAAACATCTGAAGAGGTGATCTTTCATATATGACAATGAAAACTAAAATTTGAAAAATCAGACCATTAGGCCAAGTAAAAAAATATACTAGTTTCTCGTCCTCGCGCGCATGCGTTTTGACGGCCGCATCAATTTTTGAGCTATCAACAATTTTTAAAATTAAAATTTGGATACAACTAACAATTTTGCAATGAATCCTAGACCTATCATCAATATTTTTTTGAAAATGTGAATAGCCTTTTGGAATCAAAAACATTATCTGCTATGTCGGAAGAAAGTAATTCAAATTTTGGGAACGGTTGGCTGCCTTTTGGAAAAGACCGTCCGCCATCTTGGATCCGCCATTTTTGAAAAAAAAAAAAAAAACTGCCCTCATCCTCCTTTTTTCAAAAAGTTAGGACGAGAAACTATTTTTTTTTTACTTGGCCTTACATTTAATAAGGTTTTCTTATTTCTTTAGTATTCAAGGTAAAAAAGACAACTCAGAAACCTGTAACTGGCTAGTTTCTGTAAAATAAATATGAAAGCGGATTGTAAAACTTTTTATATTTATCAATCAAGTTAAACTACATCTTGTTTAACCTGCATGGCTTTATCACCTACCACAAATCATTATATGTGACTTGCTCCCACATAACCCGGACAAAGTCGCCAGAACACTTAAGGAGATATAGCCCAATAAACTTGTCACAAATCAATAGAAAACAAAGGAATTTTCAAACTAAATTTAAGTTGACATACAAAACATTGAGCGATCCTGTGTGATGAGTGTGATATATCATTGGAAAGCTTATAATTTTGCCATTTTAAATTTGGTAAAATTTGAAAAAGGGATTTGTGCGACTTTGTCCAGGTTTCGACAGAGCAGGTCACATATATCATGCTGTGATTTTTTATTAATACATCACTGTGGAGCACTATTTTATCTGTAAAAATCATGATTACGTTTCAAACAACTACGGGAAGTTTGTTAGGGAGTTGTAAATTACACTCGGGGCAGAAATAATCACTTGGTTAGCACAGTTCTCAAATATTGTTAAATGTAAAAATAAAAGGAAAAAATTTGCATTATTTGACCACAAATTTAACATAATTGTCTTTGGCCATGTGTTTTGAAAAATGGGTGCACTGATATTGAGGAGCCGTGACATTTGAGTGAGATTTTTCATGTTCTTGTTAAAATTTTGAGAGTTACTCGTAAAATATTTGGTAGTAGCCTAGTCTTTATTTACATACTGAGAGGTTTAAACAGGCTTGCAGCACAAGAAATATACCTTTTTGATGTTTTGACACGTATCACATGTCCTCATTAGAAGAAATCCTGTGATGTTGTGAGGATAGATGACCTTTTCTGACCTATGATGACGCCAGTCAGAACAGTCCAGTCTTTATTTATTATGTAGGTTTGGCTATTGATTTTTTTGTCATAATGAAGTATATGACATAATTGTTACAACTCTGAATGTTGCTTCATATCACATGTGATTTTATATTATTAATCAAGATTTGAAAGTAACAAATTCTTTGAAATTGTTTCCCTATAGGTATCCTGATGTAAGTGTGCTAGAGAGAGGTATCCAGATCATCATGGACAGACAGCTGGAGAATGGGGATTGGACACAGGTTGGTATTAAGGAAAAGGAGGGACGGAGGGAGGTTGGTTGGGTGGCTGGGTGGAAGGAAAGGAGAAATTAAGGGTATTCTGATATGAGTATGATAGATTGAGAGAGGTTGCATGTCATCATGGAAAATGTTGTGATAGCAGAGATTGGCCACATGTTGGTGTCTGTGTTGAGGGAGCAAAGGAGGGGGAGGGACAATGGAGGAGGATGTGATGCAAGTGTTAGAGAGGTGTCATTTTGAACAACTTGACAATGGGGATCAGGTTGGTGTTACTGAGGTAGACAGGTATCCTGGTCATTATGAAAAGACAGCTGCCGGGATGATGAGGATTGCATGGCCACATGTTGTGTTATATGCTGCCCTCAACTCTGCATGTCCCACATTTCTGGACAGTTGTTTTTTCTTTGTGTACCAATTAATTCCAGGGAGGTCATCTGCCGGTTGAATTTTGAAATGCTACCTGCACAAGAGACTGAAAACTCTACCAGGTTGATTTAAAATAAAGGATTTTGTAATTTGGGGTATCAAAAATTACAGATATATATAACATATTTATCTACAGCATATTGATAAAATAAGAACAGAAATGCATGACACTTATTGCTTTTTTCTTAACATTTCATTTTACAGGGCAATATTGTGGGTGTCTTCAATAAGACATGTGCCATCAGCTATACCAGTTATCGCAATGTCTTTCCCATCTGGACACTAGGACGCTTTGCCAGGCTTTATCCAAACAGCAAACTAAGCAAATAAATTCCATCAAGGAATTAGTGCACCAGTTAGAATTGACACTTTTGGATTGGCAAAAGGAGAGGATTCTTGGAATTTGCACAACTGATGGATTCCGGGATGTTTTATGCACTATTTCCTGTCTTCCTAAATTATAAGATGAATATTTCATTTTGAAATTTGAACCTATGATATGTATGTATCACAAGTACACTACATGAAGTTTAATTCAAGTGAGGAGTTACATTCCAATTTTCAGGGGCATCGGAAGGAAAATAAAAGTGGCGCGAATCTTGGTAAAAGTGGTGCGGCCTGTGGTCCCTAATTTACCAAAAATAAGGAAACTACTTAGCCTCAGAAGACAACAGTTACTCAAAACGAATTGCACAGTACATTGTGGGTGTCTTCAATAAGACATGTGCCATCAGCTATACCAGTTATCGCAATGTCTTTCCCATCTGGACACTAGGACGCTTCGCCAGGCTTTATCCAAACAGCAAACTAAGCAAATAAATTCCATCAAAGTATTTGCACCAAATTGAATTGACACTTTTGGATTGGCACAAGGAGAGGATTCTTGGAATTTGCACAACTGATGGATTCCAGGATGTTTTATGCACTATTTCCTGTCTCCTTAAATTCTAAGATGAACATTTCATTTTGAAATTTGAACCTGTGATATGTATGTATCACAAGTTCACTACATGAAGTTTTAATTCAAGTGAAGAGTTACATTCCAATTTTCAGGGGCGTCGGAAGGAAAATAAAAGTGGTGCGGCCTGTGGTCCCTAATTTATCAAAAATAAGGAAACTACTTAGCCCCAGAAGACAACAGTTACTCAAAACGAATTCATACAGTACTTTGTTGTGGTTATATATGCTAGGACAATAATAAAACGCATCAAATACGATTAAATTGATTTTATTTTATTTTTTCTGGCTGAAAAGTGGTGCGGCCAAAGCCCACATGGCCTACATGGTTCCGACGCCTCCGAGGCATGCTCAAATTCTGATATTATAGCTCACATCACATGTGTATAGCAGTCAAATTAGCTCAAATGGTAAGACACTCACTTACGATGCGGAAGGTCCAGAGTTTGAACCCCGCTGGTGCCAAAAGTTGAGTGTGCTGGAAATTCCTTTCAATGAGCTTCCCATTTTGCCTCTTTGTAATTAATGGATAGCACTTTTAACTAGGACAATTGCATAGCAGACAGTTGATGGAAATTGATTAATATTTAGCACTGCTAATCCATTGATTCATCGAAAATGCTGCTTCTATGTTTATACAATAGTTTGATATCATTTTTATCTTGAGACCTTAAGTTTATATATTACCTGAAGTCTCATCCAGATCCTTACATACAATTTAGCTCAAAGAGCATAATGGAGAATCCAGAAAAATATTTTTATAATTGTATGTAGATTAATAATTGTTTCCCCAGTGTTATATCTAATATCAAGATGAAAGATCATGCAATTATCATTTCTGATGGTTTTATATTTTTGTACTGTAAGTCACTGATGTCCTTGCAGTTGAGCTCAACGAGAGAATTTATAAATAAATCTGAAATCAAATGGAATGTATGTCAGTTGCTGTAATAGATATGTTATCATTGTTGTTCAAAATGGGCCCATAATTACATGCCTATAATTTTAGTAGCGGTGCCAAGATTGACGATGTTGTGGGCTAAATCAGGAGCATATGAAACAAGTGGGCGATCTTTTTGTCAGCAAAAATAGTCTAGGACTAAGGTCTTGCCTTGGCCTATTAATTATAGGGGACAGACTAGTCACGACCATTTGAAGTACATTGTTCCAATAGCGACAAAACAGTTTCAATTACCCCATACTGATATTGATCTAATTATAATGACTGTTCACGCTGTGATTGGTTACACCTCTGCCTTGCCCCTTTTATGATGTCATCATTACCGTACTCTAAATGTACAATGCAAACACATAGAAAAAAATAATGATAAATTCATTTTTACAAGATTAGGAAAACTCTCAGTCAATCCTTTATAAACTTAGTCAAATAATCATGTTGAAACTGTGAAGGAAATAACCGACTGAAAAAACTGTAAATTAACATGATCAAATAAGCTGAAAATGTGGATTTTTAGGGGCGTTGTGACTGGTGTTTGACACAATGCTCAAAATACCACAGTGGTATCCCCTATATTTTACTCTTTCTGGTATTTTAATTCAGGATTTGAACAGTCCACTATTTCGATAATAATCTGTAGAGAACATTGATAATTACCAGCTAAAAAAGTTGAAAACAATAGTTTTTCTAATCCAAGTGATTTACGGTCCTATATTATCACATACTTGATGGCTATTTCTGGCTTCTATCGTTGTGTGTAAGTATGTGCTTTGATGTGCTGTGCTATTAATTGGCGTGACCTCGATTATATAGAAACTGTTAAAGGTCAATAGATATGTTGGGATTTCAAATGGTCATGTAGTGCCAGGAGGTTGAATTTTTAAAATCTGATATATTTGGGAGTAATTTTAGCTGAAATTGATAAAATTATTTTTAATGTGCATGTAACATGCAAAACCTTCTTGGGGAAATGAGCTCTTTTCAGTTTAAGTTGTTTAAAAAATAGATCATCATTTTTCAATAAGACTACAGTCTTGATGAATCTCTTCAAGAATACTTTTCATTTGTCCAATTTCACTTATCCGCCCCTACAAGAAGGTAACTTAGTACCTTTTTACATTTTTCAATGAATTCTTATTAAACGGTGACATCCCGAAGTGGGTACTCACCTTGAATACATGTATATGGATAAGACCCCTTTTCACGTTTGCTCAACCATTTTCTAAAACCCCATTTCAAGTAATATCAGTAGTATCAGCATGTTTCAGTTCTTTAATACCACTTTTCCAACGAAATTCTCAAATGTTATTTTTATTTCTGTGACCTAATTATCATGCAAAATATCCATTCCAATACCTCAAGTTTTGCCACATTTTTAAAGTTCTTTATAACCTTTTTTTTTTAAAGAACAGTTCAGTCAACCCCTGTTTTTAGTGCATGTCCGTTTTATAAGCCCATATACCCAATTGAAAGTTGAGAATCTAATCCATTTTGTTGTCATGTTGTTTAGGCCCTTTGCACTCAATGTTTAGTTTCCTGTTGCAGCTTTAAAAATAGAGAGGCGGTTGCTTTTCATTATTCATTATTTTTGCAGGATCAAAACGTGTGAGATACTCAATTGACTTAGTATCCATACAGTACAGTAAATCACATACCAGTATCTTTTTGTGTTTGCCTATGCACAGACACATTATGCACTGCATTTTTTCCATTTTCAACTTCCAATTTTGGGCGATACAAATGTCCAAAATTATTTGCCATGAGCAAAATCAGCATCAGCCATTTTGAGTATGCAATGCCAATAATTTTCATTATTACTCAATTGACATGCACTCGCACCATGACAACTGTTTTATATCAACATTTGGGAGATGCCTGTTATTTTGAGCCATAAATACTTTACCTTTTGTCTTTTAAAATATTAGCAAATAATGAAACCATCTCAAATAATAAATTACTTGGGAATTTGGATATTTGGTGCGGGCGGCAACAAGAAACTAAACATTAAGTCCGACGGGCCTCATCTTCGAATTACATCGAATCAGGAGGTAAATTTAGGTTTTGTTTTATAGAATATGTGATTTATGGTTACAAGTGTAGTAGAGCATCGTATTAAAACTAATTTGCAAACCCGAAATAAAATACCAAATCAAAATTCTAAGCTTTTAACGGTATATTTGGAGCAAATACAGATTTGTTGGCAAGGATTTCTTGACCAAAACATGTTTTCAAGCAACAATCTTTTATCATTTTTTAAGAGTTTTTTTGGCAAACAGATATGTTATTTCAGATCACATTAAATCGTGATCCATCAGCTGTCATAGCATATGATATGCAATTCTGAATAATGTGCTTTCATCTGGTATTAGTATGTGGCTATTGCAGATTTGATAAAAGAAACTCATCGTATCGTAGAAAAAACAGGACTTCACATTAGGCTGCATATTTCTTGATACCCGATTTCTTTGGATATTGACTCTGGATTTTATGTTCGGGTTTGATGTAGGCCTAAAGACGTATTATCAACATTAGGTCTCGTCTAAACATATCTTGCCCTTATCATTATTAGACCGGTGACTTTTGCGTCATACTATCCATGCAGCCGAGGGTGAATTCAGTATCGTAGTGATTATGTAACTTCCCCAGTAACTGGTTCACGCACATCCCCTGACAACGGTGTATGCTATACTTTTGTGTGGTGATCATTTCGATCATGGTTCAAAACCAGAAAGCGTGAACCAGTTGTTAGGGTGATAAGCGGATTACACGTAACACTTCGAGACTGAATAGTCCCTGTTCTTTAATTCAATTACAGCCCGCTAGTCCAAAGGTTCGCCAGTCCGAATGTTCGCTATTCCGAAAATGAAATAGGGAACGCTAGTCCGAAAATGAAATAAGGTTCGCTAGTCCGAAAATGAAATAAGGTTCGCCAGTCCGAAAATGAAATAAGGTTCGCTAGTCCGAAAATGAAATAAGGTTCGCCAGTCCGAAAATGAAATAAGGTTCGCCAGTCCGAAAATGAAATAAGGTTCGCCAGTCCGCAGTACGCTTTCAGACTGGCGAACCTTGTTTCATTTTCGGACTACAGCGGGCTGTTACCTATTATGTATACAGTGTGCAATTCGAATTTATGAAGAAATGGCTGCTATTGCAGATACAAGTTTCTTGCGCTTGGATGACAAATCTGCCATACAAAGCAAAAAGCAGTATGTGCAAGTACTGAACGTAGTGAAATGTTTATTTCGGAGAAATATTTCAAAATACTATCTATGATCGATACTTCTAGAACATCCAACACCTCGGGGACAGTATTTTGCGATACTTCCCCTTATGTTGTATTTGTATACTTTCATCTTATCTAGTCCAAGAAATCACAGGTACTTGTAGACGTTTCAAAACAGAAGATTGTCACTCACTATTACTGTTGAGAAATCAGCTGGTAGCTGACAAAACGTCCGCAGGTAAGTGTGATTATTTGGTCTATAGACATGATGAAAATTTCTACATCATGTTTCAATAACAGTCTTGAATCTTGTTGAATCTTTTCAAGAATAGTTGATACTTTCACATATCCAATGTTCACTTCTATTCACTCATACTAGAAGGTAACTTTAATAGTATACCTCTAAACTTTTCAAAGAACTCTTTTAAAAAAGAGGTGACTCATCCCGAAGTGGGTACTACCTAATTGAAAAGGGGTGCGGGAATATATGATCCATAAGATGTTTTTAAGTAACAAACTTTATTATAGCTTTTGGCCAACATAGGCCTATATGTTATTTCAGATCACATTAAATCGTGACCCATCAGCTGTCATACGGTATATGATGTGCAATTCTGAATGTTGTGCTTTCAGCTTGTAAGTATTTGGCTATTGCAGGTTTGATAAGGAAACTTGTTCTTAGAAAAAAAAAGCAGGAGGACGTTAGAGTGCATCTTTCGTTATCTATAGAATTCCTAGAGAGCATTCCCGACTTGTTTGGATATTGACTTTGCATTTGATGTAAAGATGTATTATCAACATTAGGTCTAATCCAGACATATCTTTCCCTTAATCATTATTAGACGACTTTGCGTCATAGTATCCATGCAGCCCGAGGGTGAATAGTCCCTGTTTTATTCAACCTGAGATGTTTTTTCTTGAATATAACTCTTAAAAAGAGGGGATTTATAGCCTCATAGAATTCTCCTTTTCTTTTTGCCTCGCACTCAAAGTGACAAATGTTCCTTCTTTTTCTTCCATCAACTTCAATACTGAAGACTGTGACGCGGTGGGTGTGCCGTGTGCAAAATTAAGCAAAATACTTAATTAGGGCAGCTTTGTGATAGCACCCGGATAGCACGACCACAGATATGTGGTCGTGCTATCCGGGTGCTATCACATATCAGGATACCCGCTGGAATGACAAGATAGGCCTACACACTCCTGATTCCGACAAGCAGTTAGTATTAAAAATAAACGTTTCAAGTACCGCCAAAGAAATGCATATTTTAAGGCAAAAGAAAAGACACATCTTACAAATCTTGCCAATCTGCGATATTTAATTGATTTTAATCTGCGATATTTAATTGATTTAAAATCAATTAAATATCGCAGATTGGCAAGATTTGTAAGATGTGTCTTTTCTTTTTTCAGCAGTGGCGTAACCAGAAATTTTCATCTGAGGGGCGAGCAGGGGCAAAACAATTTTGTAGGGGGGGAATTGCTCTGACATAGAAAGGTACACCAACAATTTTTCCATGTAGCAAATCACCCAAATTTTGCTTTAATTCATAAAAATCCCATTTTTTTCTTAAAAAATAAGCAATTTTGGTACAAATTGTCGATGTTTTCTTAAATATTGACAACATTTGCGTCATTTGGCGCTATTGTTTTTAAAAATATTGAAAAAAGAAACCATAAAAGGGTTAAATTTCGCATAGTTTCATCAACAGTGTAGGGGAGGGTGGGGTGAGTTGGCCCCCCTTTTGTTTGAACGCCCCTGTATTGGAGAGGTTAAGGTCTAGAAGATGTTCCTGTTTACACAAGATAGATATGTACCCAAGCTATATTTAATGTAAATACGAAGACTCTGCGGCTTATCGTATTTAAATAATAAATGAAATTAAAAAAAAGGCGTCAAAAGGGCCAACTCGCCCCGCTATGGGGCCAACTCACCAGTGGGGTGAGTTGGCCCCATTTACAAAAAAAGAGTCGTTCTCATTTTACCGTGACATATTTCATACATTATGTTTTTTTAAGTGAAGCACGGGAATGTTCTGCATACAAAAATGTCCTTTTGAGATGAAATGCCATAATAAATTAATACAATATCGATCTTTTAAAAAGGTTCATTTTCGACCTACAGTGTTATCTGCATGCAATATAGGCCTACCAGTTTCATTTAAGACTCCTTGCGTCTTGTTATACGCATCTATTTACTTGTTAAGAATTAAAATCGTGCTAGAGTCTGAGTAAGTTATCTTACCATCTTGGGCAAATTCGCCATAGGGCCATCTTGCCCCATGTGGTAGGGGCCAACTCGCCCCGTAGTCTCAGTTTTGACTTAACCTCGTGGTATACCAACAAAACAAAGGATGATTTGGATTTGATCCCATGACATGTTGGACATGTACCATAGCTCGTAATCAATAATAATAACTTGGACCAGCGAAGTAATATCTTGACACTAGTACAAAATTACGTTTGCTAAAAAAGTTTACTAATAGGTAACTCAAAAACCCGTTTTACTGATATAACTCACACAAAGAGATGAGCTGGGTTTTGTAAATTTTATGGTAAATTTGATGCATTATATATGACCAAAAATCACCAGTAACATCATCTCCCTAGGTCACGTGAGCAGAAACTCGTGGTGGGCCAACTCGCCCCGAGGGCCAACACACCCCACCTTCCCCTACTTTATATACTAGTATTGATATTTTATTATTTTCTTAATTTATTGGCGAGGGACCGAGGGGGGGGGGGGGCAGACATTTTAGGCGGTACTCCCGCCCCCCTGCCGCAACCCTCCCCATCTCAGCCCCCGCTGGTTACGCCACTAAACAAACTTTTACCTCATGAAATAAAAAATCAATAAAAACCTCGACGGAAACCTTCCTATCCAAAATCAGAATTGAAGGCTTTCACTGATTCAAATGTCCAACTCAGATCCCTGCTCAGATTTGGCATGCAGTGCTATAAAAGATTTAAAGTTGTTTAAGGTTACTTACACCTATCAGAATATCACAATTGTTGGCGTACATATTGAATAGAGTCTTAAATTTATACATGGAACTTTACTGTGATTTCAGGTCCATTATCAAGGTCAAAATGACGCCTAAAGACTACTTCGAAAAAGTTGACCCTTTTTCGCCGAAACCTCATAATTTCATGATGTTCGAACATCCGGCTGTTTTCAAATTTTGACAGATTGTAGGCTTG
>JXSR01S000896.1:24485-41910 GCA_000969725.1 Ophiothrix spiculata | reverse complement strand
TACCATAGACAACCAATATGCTACAAGATTAGTGTAAAAATACAATTATATGTTTTATTTGCATTATTTTCATAAATTTGTTATTACTTTTCTTGAGCCAAATTTATAAATATATTCTGGTATTTATCACCTAAAATAAGTGATTGCAAAGTAAATACATCAACCTGTATGTTAAATATTACTTAAACCCAAAATTGATAGGTGTCCCCCATTAACTCAGTTAGGAGAGCAATCGCCTAGCAAGCAGAAGGTTGATGGTTCAAAATCCAAGGAATTAGGGTTAGGTAAGTGAAGGTACAAATAAGGACTGTAGAATTTATATGCATGGTGTTAAAAATTGAAGGTGCATGTAGGAAGCCTAAAAGCTATCCATATACCATGTAAAGTGAAATTGGGTTCTTTTTTACGTCAACCTTTTCAGAAAACATGAAGGACCATGCTTGCAATTCACATGTCCATGCATGCTTGCATTGCAACCTTGCACAAGGTTGCAGCGCAATCTATTAGGTGATATTTGGAACAATACGGGCATGCCATGCAACCATGGGATGGTCTGCGTGCTTGCAATGTGCTTGAAAATGTATGCGTTACATGCCCGTATTGATCCAATCAACTTGCGGCGCGTACATCTAAGCTGCTTGCCGCAAACATTACAAGCAGGCACGTGGTTGCATCGCAAGCACAATGGAAGGTTGCAATTTTCTTGCTCATGCGTGCGTTGCATGCCCGTAATGTTACAAATATCACCACTTTGCAAGCTTGCAAGAATGCTTGCATAATACTTGTGATTTTCGTAAGGGCGGCCATTCTGCTCTTATTTACTCGACAGAGCTGAATCAGTCCTCACATTTTCGTAAATGTGATCAAATTTTCAACAAATATGGGTTCGCCCATAGACTACAACGTAAATGTTGATCGACAATTTTTTTTTTTTTTTTAATGTTGGTTATTGGAAAAATTCAGACTAGTGTAAAATGAAAAGGTAAAGCAAGAAATATCAAAATAAAAGTAAGTTTAGGCATTATATTGTGTATTTTATTTTTCGGGTTGGCCCGGGTCAGCGACACAGATGTACGTGGAATGGCCAGGGTTTGAAGGGTTTATTATATGTTAGTTACTTTATAGGCCTATATACACTGTTAGAACGTTGGGCAAATAATTTACCCAACGTTGGTTCAACTATAAACAACCCAACTTCTGGGTAAATTAATTTTTAATAATTACCAACGTTGCGTACAATGTTGGCTAATTACCTAACTGTTGGGTAAAAGTTTTTGCTAATTACCCAAATATTGGGTAAAATTTCACCAACAGTTGGTTAATATTATTTACCCAACAAATAAGCCCCAATAGAACATGCAAATTATCATAGTATTGAACAAAATACGAGCCATTGTAGCATAATGACCACTTCACACGCACAGGTAAAGACTCATGTCACGCACAGTGGCATTTACCCCCCCCCCCCATATTTGCCAACATTCTAATTTCAGAAAGAGGGACAAATGAGAGAAAATGTTTAAAAAGAGGGACTTTTCTGAATTTCCTATACATTACTGTGGAGAGATATTTTCAAAAAGAGGGACATCTACTAAAATCACGGCATTTAGTTAAGGTTAAAAGAGGGATGTCCCTCCAAAAGAGGGACAGTTGGCAAGTATGCCCCCCCCCCCCCCCCCCCCCTACCAGAAAAATTGTTGCCCCCATAAAAAAAATCAGAAGCTTTTAGGCGCAAATTTCTCTCAATTACCCCTTTTTATTGATCATTTTTACATATAATGTGAAAATCCTCCAAATAATCGAATTCGTTCTTGAAAATAAAATGTTTCACATTTTTTAACAAGAATGAGAATAAAAGTAACATGGGCACCCCCTTCGGGAGCATCCAATACTCAAAAAAATGTACGCTCATCCATTATGAGACAATGGATGATATTCTCTAATTCAAGGCGTAGCAAAACAAATTAGTCAACCTCCCTTGCTTTAATGGATTACACAAATGTACATTATCATTTGAAATCGTAATTTTGATGTAGATTATCGATCAGATTGAAATAAAACTAACTTTATTTTTTTGATAATTTACGAGAAGTCTTCCACTATGCTTATGATTACAGTTGTACAAGAAAACAGGTCGTGAACTCTGTGTGGTTGCTGTAAACGTGAGCCAGATGGATTGTGAATACTTCCATGTCAAGACCACGCCAAATATGTCACTAGCGTTAGCAGTGCGCATGTCCTGTTCAATACCTGGTAAGAAAAATGCTTGAAAAGCGGGCTTTTCGATATTTTCAATTGTATCCTCTTGTTTAATTAGTCCCATTGCTTAAACTTGATTCATATTTTTACTAGTAGAATCAATCCAACTGACTACGTTTCATCTTCTAAAACAAAATTGATGTAAGGGTTCAAATTTGTTTGCTTAAAAATGTCTCAAAATCAGTGATTTTCATAGAAAATGTTATATTGCTACTTTTGTCAACAGCAAAACAATTCACATGCATTGTATCGAAAAAAAATTATACCCCCGTTCCCAAGTTGCATTTGCTTTCATTGTTTTATAATAAGGGTTCAAAATCAGAAAACAAAATCTCGCGACTTTTTTTTTCTCGTTAGGCGAGACTTGGATTTTAGAATTCGCATAATGAGGTCGTAAACAGGGTCGCTGCGACTAGACTGTAAGGGAATATCTCAACCACATGTCAAATGACCTTTCTACCTTTGATTCTTCTATTCACAGGTTTGTTTGCTCCGGTTAAGCACAATCTTCACGGTGCTGAGGAATATTTTTGTGACGGTGGTCTCCTCAGAAATTACCCATTACATGTGTATGACGGTGAGTAATCGTAATGCGCCTGGCTTGCTTTACAGCGGGTGATCAATAAATTCGTGGCTTGGCCAGAGATAAGCGATAAGTGAAACCATTTTAATAATTAGTTAATAATTATAAGAAAAGCGCAGATCCCTCAACGGCTTTTGTGTATGCAGCTCTTATATAGAAAGAAGACCATTTGAATAGATTTAGTAGAAAGAATATGAGATTTAGGCTTGTTTTTGTGTCTTTCCAGGTTGGTTTTTGTCAATGAAACCAGAAGATAGTTTTTTGCAACGTATACCTGATCTGAACGATATTACCACTGTGTGGGACTCACACTTCAAGTTTGGAAGAGAAGCAAACAAGAAAACTTTTGGTTTTCTCTTGGTAGGTTTCTCAGCTAGGATGTGAACTGGACACAGAAACGGCAACCAAGCCGTATATCCGCTGTAATAAGACTTGTAAGTCTCCCCAAACCAGAGTCTGGGGGAACTGGGTATTTTGACCGGGTAACCACCCGCCACTCGCGTTACCAAAATGGTGAGACCTGGACAGGTCTCTAAACTTGCAATATTGGGCATCCAAATCGACCTGATACCCTGCAAATCTCACATAGGGTATCAAATTTTGCTTTAGAGTCTCTGTATAGGGTATCAAACTACAAGAGAATGATTGAATTTTTGACAGTGGTGCCTTAAATTGTCAAAAAAGTGCTTCAAATACCTAAAAAAAATTCTTAAAAATGTTAAAATGGTGTACAGATGCATTTTACGAGTACCTATGATTTCTTGTCATAGTCATAATTATTTTGTCACCCATTTTTGCCAATCTTTTTGTCTCGAATAGGGTCACCTTCAGAACCTGCTGAACCGGTTGGTTACCCGGACACTTAGGCGTTTATTCTGACGAGCATGCGTAACACTTTATCCTTTGAGAACCCAGTTTCACAGTATCGAAGAGATCCCCAACATTGAAGATTTATAGCCGATGAACATAGCAAAGATCTCGGAAAATTAGCTGTATTTTAGCGTGTTTTACAAGTTACAAAATCTATGTTATTATTGACAAAAAACTATTATTGTTATAACTGTATTAAAGATCATTGTCAGCCCACACGTACATCTGAACAGTTTAACTATGCTTGTATTTGTTTTCAGTTTTCAGAAAGTGAAGAAGAATTATTTAAAGTCCAGTTAATGGATAGAATAGAGAAATATAATGAAAAGCTACCAGAAGAGCCTGACACGATATTATCAAGGTGTGTTTTCTGCACATAGGTTTGACGTTCTATCACTTTGACGTGAACACCATGTGTCCCTTATGGTGCGTTCATAGTCCAACGATTTCACAACGATTTCATCGCACGACGTCTACCGATACGCAGTCTTCAAAACTTATAGCGCAATATGCGTAGCGCGTTTAAATACTGCGTATCGACAGACGTCGTGCGATGAAATCGTTGTGAAATCGTTGGACTATGAATGCACCATTAACGACCCAACTTGGACAAACAAACAAACATAGAAGCGCGCGCTGCGGACACGTTATATGGGCGCCATTGACCCCTCCTTCCAATTTAAAAAATGATAAAACTGATAATTTGACAAGTGTCATGCAATTTCTATTAAACAATTTCATATTTAAATACAAATATTGTATCCCTTGAGTCACCCATTAACAATGATTAAGACGCCATAATTCAATTGCAATTTGCTTCAATTATAAATGGCGTTGTGTTATGAGGAAGGACAAATCTGCGTTACACACTGATGTAGAATGGAATTTGCATGTCCTTTCTTTTTAGCGCATAGCAATTCTTTTCCTGTGTTAAAGTCCCAGTAAATTATATATCATGGTAAAGCTATGGTTGTAAGGATTGTCAACAAACCACAAAAAAGTGGATATACATGGTGAACAAATGTCATATAGGATGTAAGTATAGAATTTCATGCACAAATGGTACCATAATTGATTTTATCATATCTTTATAACTGTATGTAATTCAATAATCTGACCCCTCGATATATGAAGGGGATGCTATATACTTTTAAATAAACCAATTCAAGGAATTTTCTGCTGTGATCAAATATTTCTTAAAAGTCAATTAGAATCCATTACTACAAATACCAATTTATACATGTATGACTTCATCTACAATTTCTTTTCATAATCATCCACAAGTTCTTTTCACTGATTTCTCATTTGTTCAAAAATAATAACCCTTCAGTAGGTACAACGACAGGTAATAGCCAATGCTTATAATGCACCGTATATAGTCGCTTCAATGCATTGTAATGCATACGTACTTGCTACAATAATTGCATCCTTACACCTCCACACAGCGTAATTATTTCAAAAGGTAAAGAATAATTGAATATGAAACAATGGGGACTTATAATAGCCGGATAAATTGTCAAGGTTATGGTCCGTAAACCAAATAAATTGACCACTCCTATCTGAAATTATGGTAAAAATACTCCTGTAACGCCTCCACTCTTTTACATACCTCACCTAGTGACCCAAGTCCAAATGTGTGAAAAGGCAACTGAACAGATTATGTTACATTTAATATGCAGTAAGTCACAAGGACACCTCGATCCTTTTTAATACGCATCGCACAATCAGGTTACCAGTCTTCTTAAGATAACCTCTTCGCTAATTCCGAAACCCTTGTGCCATCTACCACATTTCCAAACTTAGAGAAAACAATAATTAACCTTTAACCGTTCATGAAACTATTTATTTTTCTCAGAAAGTACAAAGAGGAGTGTAGCATGAAAACACATGTGGCTGTAAGAAATGAACAGATGTCCCTGGCTATGGGCGATTTCCTGAACCTCATCAAAGACTTTGACAATGATAATAGCGGCACGTTGTACAAACATGAGCTAAAACAAGCGCTTGAAACAGTGAGTCTTCGCCCAGAGTCCAAGTCAAACTATAGATGTGTCAAAATAGGTCGCAACACTAAGGTTTCTGTCGACATGCATTATGTCGACATAAATGTCGGCATAAATCATATCTCGACATGTCGATATGAAATTACATTTGTCGACATGTCGACAAAACTAGGAAAGTATAATTTCATAAAGACTTGATATATTTACGACTGTTTATTAGCAGTTGAGCTTTAAAGTGTTGCATAAATAATTGAAAAAGACTCGGATACTTATTCATTGCTAGTCTTTTACACCCGTTTTTAAAGTTATTACGATGGTTCACAACAAAAAAGTTACAAAATATCAATTTTATATCATCCATCTTGTCAAACTCAGAAAGAACTAGCGCATTACTACATTATAGGTAAGTCTACGTCCAAAATGGGATATTAAGCTTATGTGAACAATTTCGTTTTTTCCTTAAAAACCCACCTCCTTGATTGCAACTTTATGTCAACATTATGTCGACGTCGACAACAAATTATTGCGACATGTCGACATGAACAAACAGTCTCGACAGAAACCTTACGCAACACCCTGATCTTTAGGAATGTCATTGTTTGGGAATTTTGGTAACCCTGAGTCTTGGTCCGTTCACACTTTATAGTGGTAGGGTGCAAAGCAAACTCGACTATTCCGAGTCATCGAAAGTATCGTGTAAAGTTTGGACACCAAACAGAAAAATGGTGATTAATATTGGTGGGGAATTTTGATGTCTGGGTTGGTTTTTCCCTATGAACCATCTCTATATTAAGCTAGCAGCATAACGTATATGGTCCAGTCCGTCTATAACGTATTCAGACTTACGATTGCATGATATTGTTGTAGTATTTTGTAGCTTTTAGGGTTAATACTATGTATCTGTGTTTATGTCTACTGTATGTAGTTTTAGAGAGACGCGTGTTGAAATAATTTGGGATTCAATGTTCAATACTTATTTCAATCGCCATGATTATTTTTTTTTCAGGCTGGCCCCAAGTTCACGGCAGAACAACAGGCCATACTCTTTGGGAAAAACTTGTCTTGCGATGAACTCTTTGATCTCATTGATTCAGATGGAGATGGCGAGGTAGGTCCTAATACTGTTCTATCTGGTATCTGTTCTATATAAATCATCTTGTACTTTGTCATAGTAGATTTTGAGTGACCTGACCCTTCATTTTAAGTTTTGGATTATTCCATTCATCCTGAGAGGTTTATGGATTTGCACTCATACAACCAATCTCAATTAATTTATGGGGAAAGGTCATAGTAAAACATTATGGGTCATGCGTTATATATTGGGTAACCTAATAAAGCGGTGGAGTAACATATTCCCTTACTGCACTATGCTTCTCATGTCGTAATTCCCTTATTTTATGTCATACATTAGTAAAGTTGGTGTCATATGAGAGAGGAATAAGTATATTTTCATGAAATGAAGACTGTATGTGTTGAGCTAATTTGGTTTTTAATTAGGATTAATTAATTAATCAACGCGGTGGAGGATGAGGAGCCCCTTATTTACATATTTTGGCGCTATATTCCCACATACTTGCATAGATTTTCATAAAATTTGGACACAAGGATACTAAGGTAAGGTTACACATGTGACATAAAAATATATGGAATTGAAGGTGATCTGGGGTCATCTGGGGTCAAAACACCGCTACGGTCAAGATAGGTACAAGTGTTTGCAAAATCTGTCACTATTCCCACATACATACATGAATTTTTATAAGATTTGGGCACTAGGATACTCCTTTAGAGGGGGTGACATGTGACATGAAGAATCAATGGTAAAAGTATTTTTAGGGATAATCTGGGGTCATTATTTTTTTTAAGTTTGATCACCACCCTGACTAAGCGATTGGATGATTAATGAAAAATTAAAAAGGGGTTGATCTGGAAGATACTGGATAGTACATGTGATGTATGTAGCTATACTGAATATCAAGCACGTTCTTGGTTACAAAATTACATCTGGAAAAAAATCATTTTTCAAATATTTCTTTGTTACACCCTGTATATTTTATGCACACCCTGTATAATGACCATGAATTATATAAGGATGATTCCTTAGTTTTTACCCTTTAAGATATATACTTGTCTTATCCCAATTTGAGTAGTTTACGTAACGCAAAGTGACAGCTCCTGGTTTTGTCCATTATCTGTGTGTTACCGAAAAGTAACCCAACTTATGCCGCATGACCTATGGTATTCTTTAGTTTAAATGTGTGAAATAACAGTTAACAAATTTTTGATTTGTATCATGAACATATTTTACTCCCATCCCGTTTTAATACTAATTGAAACTGCAAGTGCTATTATCGATTACGTTGTATTTATAGACAATTGCTTTCATCGTTGCAAAAGATTCTCTGGAGCTTGTGATAGAAGCCAATAGTGTTATGTCTTCAATGTAAACTACCTTGCACTGGCGAAGTATGAAATTACAATGATCATAGCAATTATTTCCATGTGACTTATAGGAGGTCATAGCCTGATCAGCCGAATGTGTGCAATCTTCCAAAGAAAAACAAAGTTTTAACTAGTCGAAAATTACCGAGTCGACAGGGTTTATTAGTGGAATAATTCTGAGATTTCAGTCTGTGCAACATTAAATTAAGGGTCTGATTTGAAAACAGACATCATGTTCTAATCAATTTCTGAATAGTTAAAATGTTGCGCCGGGCAGACTTTGGCGTTTATTCGGTTCATTTTGCCAAAGAGAACTTAGAAAATGTTGAAAAGATTGAAGTTAAGTGAATAAAATAAAATTCAACCTTTATAAAGTGACATTATCTTTTTCAGCTTCTTGTTCGTGAATTATTTAGTTTAAAGGTCTTCAAACATAATTCAGTCATTTTTTCAGTGTAATGCTTTAGTTTGTTCGTAAAAAAATCAGCAATGAAAAATGCATCCGTAGGTATTTTCCGGAAGTAGTTTCAACGTAACAAAACTTGCATAAAATATAGCATTAACCCTTGTAGCCCTAGTTATACGGAGCGATTTTCACAAACATATTATACGGAGGGGGGGTTGTTGCAACCCCCCACCCCTCATTTTTTATAGCGAGTCCCCCATATCCCCGTATGTGGTACCAGTGGATAGGTATCAGTCCCCTCTTTCCATTGTTACCAAATTCAAGGTCATCCAAAAATGTATGACGTCACTCTGGCGTCATAATTACCAAAATGTTGAAAATTGGCATTTGTACGGAAAATATAGGCAAAAATCAAAAGTTTCTAAAAAATCATAGGAATATCCGATTTTTATGCGATTTTTTGCTAAATATTGTAGGAAATGGCTAGTTTTACCTAAATACCAAGTTTGAAATGGATATCTGCTATATAAATGACTAAAAAGTACATTTTTAAAATCAGGGAGTTCCACCAGCCCCCTGACCTTCGAACTTTGAACGAACACTGTGACCCCCCTGAAGGTGGTAGGGTTAAAACAAAAAAAAATCACTAGAATAAGCGCAAAGGATGAACTTAGAGGTACACCAAGTCACCTTGCGCTGCGCGCGAGGAATTTTTAGCGACAGAAAAAATTCCGGTGGGGGGTTAAAAAATCAATCAAAGATGCAGTGTCTTTTCACGTCCTTATATATACAGTTTTTATTTATCTTTTCAGATTACTTTCATTGAACTGATTCGTTTTGCTGATCAACGAGGAATGGAATTGAGGAAGAGGTTCCGAGGTTATGAAAGCAGGAAAATAGACAGTGCTGCCGGTTATTTTGATGCTGTCCTTAACACAGTGTTATTGGATTTAATGAAATTGACGCTACGTGTTAGTATCATTTTTGTGTAAAAACAACAAAAATAATTTGAACCTAGGAACTATTACCCAACATCCCACCATTCGTGGAGTGATTTACTGGTGTGCCCCCTGCAGACTACTGGTGCATAATCCCAACATGCATTGTGATTTTTACCCCAACATTCGGGTTTGTACACTATTATCATGATTATAGAAAATGTATAGGTAAATGTATAGGTCTAAATTTGTTTTTCACGCTTCATACATTACTAGGGGTGTTCAATTAGGACACGTTCACACAGAAGAATTTGGTCATGACTATATTATCGCTCGTCAGCCGCTCATGACCAAGTTCCCAGTGTGAACGCGTAATTATGGAAAGTGTCTCTCGTGACCAAAAGTGATGCGCCACTAGTTTTAACTAGTCGTGTCCCAGTGTGAACGCAACTTCCGAGATGTCTCGCTCTAGAGCCAATCATGACTGTAAGTGAACACGTCCTTAGTTCTTGGCCTGAGGTTGGAGATTAGTTATGCAGTTGTTAATATGCTATATGTGCTAACTCGGCTGATACATATTTTCAAGTAAATTTCTCATTTCGTTTTCATTTTACAGAAACTTGAAACTTACCAGTTAGAAGTTTATGAGATTTGTTTTTTATCTTGAAAACTTAAGAAACAACACAACTAAACTAACATTCATTAACCTTAAAATGTTTCTCTCAGGCGCTTCTTCCAACGATTTCAACATTGACAGGTTGCTATTTTGACAAATCCAAGTGAAAAAGTGAGATGGTGGTATACATTTAGTAAAGGTTAAATTTTAAAACTTCTACTATTCTAGACTTTGAAAACCTCTATAGGCAAGTTTTTAAGTTAAGTTTCTGTAAAATAAAAACGGAAGCATATTCATCAATTTAAGTTGACCTAAATTCTAATTTCCTCCTAATCCTCAGACCACGAGTGTATTGAACATCACCCGCGTACAGTGTTGTACTTTGTATGTAAACCCCTTTAACGGAACAGACTAGTTCAACTAGGAGTGGATGTTACAGAACAAACTTCAACTCAATCAATCAAAAACTGAATTCTTTGTTGCGTCATCTTCAAGAACCTCCTCCAAACTGTGCGATGTCGACCTTGAACTGGATGATATCAGAATAACACCTAATGCACTGAGAAATCTGGGAGTGATCTAGATCCGGTTTTGAATATGAGCCAACAGGTTTCATCAAATATCAAGTGTGTGACCTTCCATCTGAGAAATATTTCTCGTATCCGGCGCCACATGGATAAAGACACGTGCAAACTTGCCGTCCAATCTTTAATATTTTCATTGACTACAGAAATTCTTTAATGCTTGGGGCCACTGAAAATGACCTCACCTAAATGCAGCGGCCGCAGAACAGAGCTGCAGGTCTGATACATCTGGTTGGTCGTGATCACCCTAGTGAGCAACTATTACATCAACTTCACTGGCTTCCAATTCGTATGCGTATACAATTTAAGATTTTGGTTTATGTGTACAAATGTCGGCATTTTCTGGTACCACAATATCTCAGTGAACTTTTAACATCTGCTAAAATCACAAATGCCACGCGTCCATCACAATAAATTCATTCAAGTCAATGCTCAAGACATAACTTTTTCATTCTGTTTAATATTTAAATAAATCTAATTGCTTTGCCTATATACCTTTTGTAAACTCTTAGGGTTTTCCACCCTTAGGGTAGGCTATAGGTTTCCACTCTGGTCGATTTCGTCTTGGTTATACGATGATCTTAAAATATTTTTTTACTTGTATTGCTCTAAGGGTATCCATCGCCCTTAGAGTTGGCTGCTGGTGTTCCGCCTGCGGCCGTTATTGTACCTTGCAGACAAATTATGTTTGTAATTATTGTATTTGTATCTTGTATATGTTCATTTTGTGAAGCGCTGTGTTCTTTGTAGAGCACTCTATATTGTTTATTATTATTATTATTATTATTATGCATAGTGACAAAATCGGTAAAAAAAACATGCAATTGAGAGCAACAGTTGAAACTAATTCTTGTGCCATTTTTTCGATCTACATTTTGCCAATAGGGTGAAGATCTTCACAGATCAATTGGAATAAATAGTGGGTATGTGAAGACTATGGACTTCAATCTTGAAAAAGCTGATAGGAGGTATTTGATACAGGTTAGTTGCATCCGTTATTTTACAACGTTTTACACATTTTCTATAGACATTTTGCTATAATGATCATTTTGGTGACCGACATGTAAATCAAAAAAATGATTTTGAATTTTTAATATGGTGATCAATATGTTTCCAAAGTAAAGGACCGCAAGTTTTAATAGATTGATCTGAAAATACTTTTTTGTTTCTAGATAGAATAAAATCATTTCCATTTCTTGTATAATATTCATGCGAATCGCTATTTTTTGAGAAAAAGCATTTGAAAATATCTGGAAGTTGATTCTGAGAGTACCTAAACACGAAAACGCCAACTTCAAGTTTAAAGGTATCATAAACATTGAGAATCTTTAAATGTTTAAACAAATGAGCAGATTGGCTTCTATATTGGCTATTTGTTATTGATCTTACTGCACATTTTTGCAGTTTCAAAATTTTATCCATATAACTATGGCACGTATTTCCCCAAACCAAGATATTATAATTGATATAAGGTAAAACCAGAGTGCAGTATAATGTATAGAGTACTCTTCAGGTACAGAATATTTTAATTTGTTGATGACACCAATATTCCGCGAAATTATTTTTGAAACACCGTCTATGTGGTTTTTCCATGATAATTTTTCACCAATAATAACACCTAAGAACTTTGTTGTAGAAACTCATTTTGTCATCATCTTTTGTGTTTCTCTGACGTGTACCTAGTAGCATGTAGTGTGTCTTTTTTTGCATTAACTGAAAGTTTGTTTGCTTTGAACCAGTTCGATCCTTCTTTTAATTCATTATTTAAAGTGTTAACGTTACTAGCAAGATCTTTATGACAATATAGAATCATCAGCAAACACCACAAATTTTAAAATTAATATTGTTGTTTAAAATGTATTTATTTAAAATGTATTTATATATTCTGCGCGAAAGACAATATTACTCAGCTGTGCGCAGATAACGTCATGCACATAATTTGGTAATATTGTCGCCCGCGCAGAAAGTCCCGGATTTACGGTACTTTCAATGTCGACTCAGTCCATCAATCTTACAAAAACTGCACACGCGCTGTAGGTAGACCCCATTTGGCGACTGGTGGATCCAGTTTACTTAATTTCAGTATGCATTACGAAAGTGGCCTGTCAATGACAAGTGTTGAGATCGTCAAATAAAAACATATATATAATAAAATGATTCATTGCAAACTCTGCATGTACAAAATGTTTGACCATTAAACCATGTTTTTGTCTTTCAGCAAGGGAAAGTTGCTTGCATGTCCTTTCTTCGTGAGCATTTGGATAGGTATGAATTGGCTGAAAGACAAAGCAACGGTCAAGACTTGTCACATAACATCGTAAACCCGACAGATCTACATATCAAATTGTCGACATCAAAGCAGAAGACACGGCGAATATATTATTCCATCGTCAGAAAAAAATCCCCAAATGGTTTCTCGAAAACAAAACGCTCCAGGAAAAATGCATTAGCAAACCCCATCTCACGCAGGAATTCCTCATGCTTAATATATCCTATAAAAAGCAGACCAGTTAGAAGATATTCCTCACCGTGTGCGCCTTCAACATATTCCACGAAGCATAAAACAGTAACAAAAATACAATCACGCAAGAATTCCTCATCATCAAAGAAGAACAAATCGGTTTAAAGCAAGACGCACTCACACAGGAATTCCCCAATATCAAGGGAATCTACGAAACGCAAACCAGTGACGTGGAAACTTACATCCAGCTTTAGGAAATTCGCTCCTAAAATGCCTAACTTGATTTAAAGAAAGTCTAGTTTGAAGATCGAGCGACAACTTACAACTGTAGAAGAGGAAACGGAATGGGTAAATATAGAAAAAGTAGATGCCAACAAAATCACGCAAGAACTTCTCATCGTCAATGAAGAACAAACCAGTAAGCAAGACGCACTCACGCAGGAATTCCCCAAATATCAAGGGAATAAACGAAACGTAAACATGTGACGTGGTAGACTTGCTCCAAATCTTTGATCAACATATTCCACTTCTGTCCCTGTCTTTCTCATTATTTGATCAGTTTGATAAAACACTGTAAATGGCTTCAATTTGTTTCTTTTCACAGGTTTTCCAATCAACAATAATATAACAAATTACACACCCAAAGTTTGATATGCCAGTATTCCAATATGAGCCCTTATGATAGACTAAAGTAACATGATATGGTCACCTTGGCTATGACCCAACTATCCACTACCCAACAAAGTGTTTGTCAGATTGTCTATAAGATAACACAAGCATCAAAACATCCTGCATTCCTACCAAAACCATAATAACTCTAGGAATGGTCACTCCCTTAGGCCTAATGTCCAACAGATCAGTCCCTAAGTTCAGTAGGAAAATTGTGGCTACTATGATAGGGTGATATTTTAAGACGGGTGCTAGGTGGTAAATTTGATACAAATATTAAAGCATGCAAAAAGTCATTTAAGGACAAGATATATGTAGGGATATTAGGAATTTTAGAATGGGATATGAATAAACTGAAAACAGACAATAAATGCCTTGAATCAAGGCTAGTGACGTGGACACTTACGTCCAGATTTAGGAAATTCGCTCCTAACTTGATAAGATAAAGATCGACAGCTTACAACTGTTTAAGAAACGGATCGATAAATACAGAAATAGTAGATGCCAAAATTGACGATGTCGTGGAATATAGGAATTTTAAGCTTGTTAACAGCCTAATTTGGGGACAAATATATCTGTTGTAACTCTCAAAGTTATTTTCTATCAGATATTTTGAACATATAGTGTATTTGATACTGTTTTAAAGTCCACTTACCCATTTTGGCGGCCATTTTAGATCTCAGTATAGGCGCCATTTGGAATTTTCAGCTTGTTAACAGCATAATTCGGGGACAAATATATCTGCTGTAACTCTAAACCACTTCATTAATTATTTTGAATCTATAGTGTGCTTTATGCTGTTTTTAAATCGTTATCACAAATTTTTGCGCACTAAAACATATTTTTGGTGGCTTTTTTTGGATCTCAGTACTATTTTGAATTTTAATTATGTTAATGTTATGATTTTTTTTGTTATAGCTGTAGAAGTTATTTCCAAGTAATACAAGTTGATAATTGAGTGAGTTACAAGTTAGTTACACAGCCTTGTGCAGCAGACCAATTTAGTTGTCCACCCCAGAGTTATTGCATATGACCCATAGAATCCTCTGATATCAGTTCGAACCACAACTTGATTTAGTCCAAAGGACTTTATTAAGTTCTATCTAGTTAGACATACTATTAGACTTGATGAAGGTCTTTGATACTCCAATTAGTTTCAAAGAACTTGGATCAAGTCGCGTAATGGCGAACAACAGCTAAACCAGCCGGAATTATTGCATCTTTTGAAATATAATTTCATATATGTTGGCACATTTTAAGTTATTCTGGGCACTTAAATTATAATATACAATTATAAATGAAAACTTACTAATCTGTAGTTGAAAAATAAACTTTCCATCGTTAAAATGCCAAGAAATTATATTTTCAAATCAGCTGTTCTCGTAATGTTCCAATTTGTTACTGTATGTATCTAGCTGAGTGTTGCTAAATAAAAGCTTGTAACGCGAGTACTACCAATACTACACTTTTTATAGAATATGTGTACATCTACCATCATGTTTAACAGTACAAATATTGTTTACAAGTGACGACCTTCTGATTTTACAATGGAGCAAATGATTTGACCTTATAATTATGGCGACGTCCTTGTATTAACTGTGTGCACTGAATGATGGGAAGGGAACTAAATCAGTTTCTTTACGACGCAATCAAAGAACTATAATAGGACTCAATCAAGGCTTGTAGCGGATCTTAATCTAGTTCCGTAGAACCAAATTAAGCCGTGGACCGAGCTGGATATAGGCCAACCTTTTAGATTTCGACATGTTAGTTCTTATATAAACAATATGAGGTTTTGCTCCCTAGATATACAGTGGTTTTCTTCAATCGTTGAATGAAAGAATGAAAAATATTGCAACAGTCGTCGCATCATGTTAGCCACGCGACCTGAATTGTTAGTTTCTAGTTTACACTCGGCTATCATGGCGTTCACTCTAAAACTTAAAAGAACTGCTCAACGAATGGGCTTGGAACGTCTTGTTGATACATTTGCAGGTGAATATTCCACGTCTTTATAGTATAAAACATTACAAACACAACACTCGCGTTCTAATCCCCATTCGCTGACGAAAAGATGAACTTACGATAATAACTAACAGGCAAAAGGGTAAACAAATACTCAACACATGATAATCATAACACAAGGAATCAGAAATAGTGTACTTTTACCTATGTCTGAAATATGGTTCTGGAGTTATAGCCAAAAATGTAAAAGGTCGTATCAAAGGTCACGGAACTGGCCCTATGGGAGTCCAAAATGTCAAAAGTATCCGTTTGTGTTCAAACTGGTCTCAAACTGTTCCTCTTGCAAAAGTGTCTACACAAAGTGATAGTTTGAAGTGTGTCAGGTCAATTGTTGCCATGGTAGCAGGCAAAAACAAAGTCCATATTTACCATTGCATTGGTGCCTGTAGCACAAGGTTTTACTTGACCTGTAACCATAGCAAAAACTGATCTGATGCACTTTTAACTATTACTTTGTGGAGACAGTTTTGCAAGACGAATAGTTTGAGACCATTCTGAACAAAATCGGAGACTTTTGAAATTTTGGACTCCCATAGTATGACTTTACATTTTGGCTATAACTGCAGAACCATATTTCAGATATACGTAAAAGTATACTTTTTCCGCTTCCTTGTGATGAGAGGAACATGTTGGTGTGGTTTTGAACTAGATTTGACCAGTAACATGTTATGGGTGTCATTTTGGCGGCCATCTTGGATTTCTCAAAATGGTCAGTGATGCGGATTTTGCCTCATTCAGTTCTGGAATCTATGGGTCTCAAAGATTAAGAATCAGTCAAGAACAATTGTGCAGACTCCATTTTGCAGTCAAGCCCAAACTCAAGGTTTTTCCCACAGACTATATTGTTTTCTTCTGCTCTTACTTGTACCCCTCGACCCCCACCGGGGCTTTACCCCTGGACCCCCACAGGTGCCCTACGATGAGCCCCATCCGTTAGTGCGCGCGCGCGAGCTCGGGGGGGGGGGTGCGAAATTTTAGTTTCTTGCTCCGGGCGACACATTTAATAGCTACGTCACTGGAATGTTCCTATACGTGTTGGTTACAACTGATCAACAACACTTACTTTTTAAGCTTATATTTATGAATTTAGCGCTTATAAGCTCGATCCCTCATCGTGAAAGGTCGATAACCATCGAGGTCATGGATGCTGATTCCCACATTAGGTATCATGTTATATTTGTATTGTCTCCATTGTTTTGGGAGTGCGAGTCTACCATTAGATACCTTTGTATTTGAAATAGTTTGATCTCAACAACAGATTGAAGGAAATCACTTATAACGATCATGGGACAAAGGAAATTGTTTCATGAACTCTCCTTCTATAATACCTCCATGATTGCACTATTTACATATCAATCAATCAATGATACAAGTACTTGCATGATAACATGCATACCCCATGAATGTTCGTTTACGGGCAAGGAAATTGTACAGTTTTCATCATGTTTATCTAAATTAATTCCTTTGTAAAAGTAAAAAGAAAAGAAAAGAAAAGCGCCGATAGGATTCGAACCTGGGACCCAAGATTCAAAAAACAGACTGCCTAACCGCTTCGCCACGGAGCGCTGTGTA
>JXSR01S000896.1:5786-18528 GCA_000969725.1 Ophiothrix spiculata | reverse complement strand
TGCGGTCATTTTGATGAAAAAATTAGGGGGGTACCACCTAAGGTGGGGTTAGGGTAGGCCGTCAAAGTTGGGGTGTAGGGGGGGGTTGTTGCAATTTTAAATCGCCATTTTGAAAAAATACGCATGCTATGTGGCTGAAACTTGCAGAGCATGTTAGAATTGTCATTCCCCTTCGTTATATGCAAAAAAAACGATGAAATTCCGTTATTTAGAGAAAAAATTGATTTTGGTGGCCATTTTTGCAAAAATTCCGATTTTTCGACGTCATAATTACGTAACGCCTTGGTCGATTTTTGTGGTCTTGGTATCGTTGAATAGGGGAGGACCATACCTATCTATTGATAGCAAAACCAAGTTCTCATGGTTACACGTGTTACAAAAAAATGGCTTGGTTAGACGAGGGTAAAACGTGCAACATCACCCAACATTGTGCAAAATTAAACCCAACCTGTTTACCATGTTCCCTTTTTAACACAACTTTTTTTCTGTGCGCGGTTGCTATTGGACCATAAAACAAAAGACATCGTACACAAGCGTAAAGTTTCGATTGAGAATTAAATTCTTGCAGCATGCTTCTGGCGTCTCCACGGCTCATGGACACCAGCCGGTCACTGTTCATGCTGTTTGGGACGTCTATCGGTGACCGATGACTTTCTTGCCGTAAAAACATTGTAACCTCGCCCCAAGGTTCAAGATGATCAAGGTATCCAATACCAACCATTTTCTTGATATTTTTTATATATATTTTGTTTTAATTTCGCCGAAATATTGTCATTTTGACCCGGAAAGACCTTAAACTATTTCCCCCCATAGGCATATTTTTGCACTTGTCACCGAAAGACCCGCTTTTTGACCCAATTTGTTACCGAATGATCCATCCCTACTTCCAAAGTGTTCGTACGTTGCTTTAATATATGTGAGTACCCACCTCCCGGGATCGTAAGCAGATCTGACCGTCCGATTTATAGGCCCTACTGGCTACGAGGAGCGTTCCAAACCCTGTTTTCTTTAGGATGTGGAGGAATTTGTTTGTCCGAAGCCCAATTTGTTTACAGACAATAAAATAGAGTTACCGCTTTATATCCTATAAAGGGATGTCTGGGGATATTCCCCTCAGGAGATAGACAATTTTGGAATTTGAAAACACAAATCACTCGATTGTTTGCATAGATGCTATACTTGATGCTTTATGCCTATGTTTAGGCAGCCAGTGTCTAAGGGGGATCTACCCCATGAGTAGAACAATTTTGCAATTTCAAAGCACAAATCACTCGGGTTTTAGTGCATATTTTGCTATAGGTAGGGGACGGTGGGGTGATATGCCCCCCCCCCCCCTTTTGTTTGAACGCCCCTGTATTTGAAGGGTTAAGGTCTAGAAGATCTTCCTGTTAACACAAGATAGATATGTACCCAAGCTATGTATTTGAATAATTAACAAAATAGAAAAAGGCGTCAACAGGATGGGATGAGTCGTACTAATTTTACCGTGACACATTTCATACATTATTTTTTTTAAGTGAAGCCAGGAATGTTCTGCATACAAAAATGTGAATTTGTGATGAAATGCCATAATAAATTAATACAATATCGATCTTTTAAAAAGATGCGCTGTGACCTACAGTGTTATCTGCATGCAATATACAGGTTATTGTAGTTCAATGTCACATAACTTAAAATTTAAAGATATTTTGAGAATAATTTTTATATATTCATAAATTATGTTATCTTTTCCTTGTATGGTGAAAATTTCATGTCAAACAAAGCTTGCATTGCGAAGTTGTTGCCATTTGCGCAAAAAGAGTCAAAATCAGGTTTGTCCACGGGGCAAGTTTATACATGGGTGCACACGATGAGCGTTGGTTATCTGTCTCAATTAGCTGATTAGTTTTGATTACAGATTAAATTAAAGGATGTGATGAAGGAACTTGCGTCGAGAACTCTTCTTAGGATGAGTTCTGCATTTACAGATCTCTCTTTTCAAGATCCCGCTATTATTCTTTATGTGTATGCCATATACGTGAAATAGGAAAGTCATTCCTAATATGCGTGTACCATCTACACAGACTATTTACAGAGTTAGCTTAGCCGTCCGCGTAGTTACCAGTTCTAAAAAAACGTTCAGCAATAAATGTTCTCTCGCAACTTGTTTAGTTCCTCCTCTTACCGCCTTACAAACCAATGTTATAAATGAATACGACCAAATACATGCACTGCCTTTGTCGATTTGAACTTCGCGCCTAATAAATTCTTTAGATTTGTATGGAAGCACACCATACTTATGTTATTATGATGCATGCATGATGTCAATAGTACTCTCAGTCAATGATTTACACCTTTAAAACGATGATGATAAGCATCAATGTCATAAAGAAATAAAAACCATGCTGATTTTAGACCTAATTACGATGCTAGTGAACATTAAAGTTTTCCCGGCCGTGGACAAAGTGGAATTCGGCGTTTTTTTGCGCGAATGTCTATAACTTTGCAATGCAAGCTTTGTTTGACATGAAATTTTCACCATATACGGACAAGATACCATAGTTTATGAATATATACAAATTATTCTCGAATTGTTTTCCAATTTTAAGATACGTGACCAGTCTGCTTAATATGAAATATAAATGACCATTTAAAAATTACCCACGTGACCTAATAGTGAGTCGCCATTTTTATAGATTTGAAAAATATCAATATTATAGCCGAGTAATCAAACCCAAATATCAACAAATAATACATTGTGACACATGTAAATACATGAAATGGCACCAATAATACACAGACATGACAAGATAGTCTAATAAATAAAACAATAGTGACATAAACTTGCCTTTTGTGATAATTGCTGCTGACCGTTGAGGTAAAATTCCACCAAAAATTTCAAAAGTCGGAGTTTAAATTCCCGTTATAAAACAAATCCGTGGAACAATATTTTTAACCGTATGTCAAAATCTGTCTATGTACACATTCTTCAACATAGTAAACAAACACTGTCGCCTTGAAAATAATAAATTTGCTTGAATAGTTTTCCCTTCAAACTACCTGGTCAAACCTTTCAAAATCATATACTCGGACATTGGTAACATGTCAAGGTATTTCGAGGTTCACTAACCGTGACAATAACACATGGTCACATGGGTTATTTTTAAATGATCATTTATATTTCGCATTAAGCAGACTGGTGACATTGAACTTCAATAACGCTTATATTGGTCCACCCTGTATGCAATATAGGCCTACCAATTTTATTTAAGACTCCTTACGTTTTGTTATACGCATCTATTTACTTTTTTAGAATTAAAATCGTGTTAAAACGTCATAACTTTTATTGTGCTAGAGTCTGAGTAGGTTATCATACCATCTTAGGCAAATTCGCCATAGGGCCAACTTACCCCGCGTGGTTTGGGGGCCAACTCACCCCGTAGTCCCAGTTTTGACTTAACCTCGTGGTATACCAACAAAACAAAGGATAAAGTAGATTTGATCCCATGACATGTTGGACATGTACCATAGCTCGTAATCATTAATGATAACTTGGACCCGCAACGTAATATCTTGACACTAGTACAAAATTACGTTTGTTAAAAACGTTTACTTAGGTAACTCCCCTACTTGATGTGTCATGTGTAGGGGTGTCTGAGCAGGTCGCTTGTCAGGGGGTCAACAGCCCGGTTTGAGCTTTATTTTCCCGGTCTAAGGCTGGAGTTTCCCGCTGAGAGGGTAAAAACCGGCTGATTAAGCAAGATTTTCTGTCAATTTCATCCCGGTCATAGTCGTCAGAGGGGGCGGTCTGCCCCCTTGATCTTCCGCCTGTTACGCTACTGCAAATCACACGATTTGGTGCCACGATTTCGCTACTTGATGTTTTAGATTTACGGTATTCCTTTCCCTTTTATCTTCTTCCCTCCTTTATTTTTCTTTCTTCTAAGTTCCCCTTTTCCCTCTTTTTCACCTATTATCTTCCCTCTTTTTTATTTCTCTCGTTCTTTTCTTATTTCTTCTCTTTCCATTTTTTGCTCTCCAGAAGAAATGTTTAAACATAGGCCTAATTTCGGGTTAATAACTTTTATAAACGTGTTGTTAAAAAACAACATGAATGTAATAGAAGAATCAAGTAAATCACAGTAAATGAATTACTGTCGCGTTACCAGGAAGTTCACCGGAAGTAACACAGTAAAGTTATTCCTTTACCGTACATGTATTCATTCATCGTTAAGTTATTACGACCTTTCCCGAACTATACAATACTACACCTTGATGGTCGTATATATAGCATATTGTGTGAGAATGCATTAAAGTTATTTTTGCTTCATTATGATAATAATTTGTTTTTGTCTCCACCGGAAGTGACATACATAAATGTGTAGTTATGGTTCCACAGCACTAATTGGTATTCCTATTGTTTTACATGCAAATATCGTGTCTTTTTTACCCCAAAATTTAACATTTATGGTGTGACAATGCAATAAAACCATTGATTTTCTGAAAAACAATGATATTTACTATCATTTGACAAGCATTTGAAGAGGGGTTCAGCAGCTCGATTTTTCCCTACACTACCCTACATTTTTAACATGTTAAACGGCAGCTCGTGTTCTGGGTGATTTCTAGACCATTTTTGCGTCTCTCAATTTAGAGGGAAAATGACCAAATATGAGCTTATATTGGAGAAAAACTGAGATTTTTGCATCAATATTTGTTGACAGACATCCAAAGTAAATATCTAGAACAAAACTAAGCCACTCAACCCACATTTTAACTACTTTTGAGACACTTTAGTGCAACCGGTGGGTCATGTAATGGCGGCCCGCATGTGCCATAGGGTGGTGCGGGGTAGATCAATTAGTGCTGTGGAATCTTATGTGAATGTCTTAGAATAATCAGAATCAGAATCAGAATCAGTCTTATTATTTTAGCAGTCGATACAAATCAGTAGCATTGGCAACCTACCTCCTCAGCAATTGCCCGTATATGGTATGGTTCAAACCCGCAACAACCTCCAATATATCGAACGCCAAGATCATATTCTTTCCTGGCGAAATTCTGAACATCAAATCGAGATAACAATCGTGTCTCCATTGCTGCATAGGAAAAAGCATTAATTTTGCAATTATTTTGTCATTTGTTAGAGGACAACAAGGGTTACCGCAACAAGAAAAGAAATCTAGGTAGGTTGACTCAACCGACCAAAAAATTTTGAGGTTGTTTTACAAATCATGTAAAGTCTGACGCTTTTAGGGTTTGACATTCGCCGTTCTATGTTTATGTTACGGCCCGCGAGCTCTTTTTGTGCGGCCCGCCAAGCCCACAAAGGAAAAAACCCAAATAATACTACAATTTTTAGGTACCTCCAAATAAAAAGTCATATTGCGCATGGAATAAACTCGTTATCTTCTTCTTCTAATATTCATCCAAAGTTGAACAAAATCACTTGTGTAAACCCATGCAAATTGTTTTCTTAACAAACACTATATCCATTCTAAATAAGCTAAGGCTTCGTATTTTCGAAAACGTAGATGTAGTTGAGTACACCACAGTAAACGAAAGTTTTGGTGGCTGATGTTTTGTCCGGTTAACTAGTTATAAACTTTCTATTTGACCGAAATACATTTATATAGATACGAGTAAAGAAATTCGTTTCCCGTACCGGTCTTCCATGAGATTTTTCAAAATCTATATTGCTAATTTTAACTTGCACCAGAAATGCCTTGTCCTAGGTATGCACTTTCCTTGATACTACCCTAGGGAAATTTGAATTAAAAATGACGTAGGCCTACTAGTTTGCCCTTTGGAGATCAAACATAGGGGAATGCAAAGTAACATTTTGCAGAAAAAGTGGATATTAGGTGTGACTCAGTAGGAAAATTGAACTTTTTTAGGTTTAAGTTTAAATGGGACATATTTCTCAAAAATTGTGGTGCAAATTTCGATTGACGCATCGTTAAAACTGCGTAGAGACTGCACCTAAAAGAGTTGATTTAAACGTCAAAAATGGGGGGGGGGGTCAGATAGTAGAAAATGATATCGGTCCTACCGTACAAAACCAAGTAATCCATAGGAGCTCATAGCTCTCAACGAGTTCTTTAACTACTTTGGATGCGGCCCGCGAAAAATATCAGAATTCGTTTTTGGCCCGCGGTACACTCACATAGTAAAAAGTAATCTACACGGAATGAACCCTGCAATTTAACCCTCGTCTTCCTAAGCTAATCCAAGTTATATTGTTTGATACTATAGTGTAGGGTAGGGTCTCCTCTTTCCATTGATATCAAGATCATGAAAATCTGTCGGGGCGTTACGTAATTATGACGTCACAAAGTATTTCCGTACCGAAAAAATCGACTTTTGGGAAAAATAGCCCTCCTTCAAAAATCGTTATAAAAGTCAGTGTCCGATTTTCGTCGGGGTTTTTGCTAATAAATGAAGGAATCGACAATTCTCACATGTCATATTAGTTTAAAGTCCATACCATGCAGATATTTTTCAAAATGGTGATTTTAAATTGTTCGTGGTGGCAACAACCCATCTACCCTCGGACTTTGATGGCCTACAATAACCCTACCTTTGGGTGAAACCCCTGATTTTTTTCCGTCAAAATTACTGCAAAGGATGTTAAAAGAATTATCTAAATGCTCATGGTCGCTTTATTTTGCGTTTTGGTGCAATCGGCGATCATCCGTTAAGACGGGGGTTAAAAACTAGAGTGCTACATTGAAATCGGTTAGGGACTTACGACCACGATTTTGAATTGCCATATAATTTCTCGCATTCGCACGTGATTTGAAATCAATAACGATAACAATAACGAAAAGAACAGCTTACCGAAAGGGAACTCTGGAAGCGCCATGTAGCCACGAGGATCATGAGCTATTTCTTGTGTGTAGAAACCCACGGGTTGCATCATCAAATGCGCCTTTAAACCTGCTGATTCTAAACCGGCTTTCATCAAACTTATCGTTTCCAAAGAAATATTGGGATCATACATACAGTTTACACCAATAACATCAGCACCTTCAGGAACAAATGTACAATAATAAATCTACAACGGTACGCTTATATATAACCACTCAGTGCATATGCTGTTGCTGACTTTAAAGCGCTCCTTTTAATTTCAACAATCCAACAGCATGCTTTAGGCTCCTTTAAATAACATCCGGAATTTCAATAGCGTTTTTGCTCTAAATGTAATGTCTGATTTTTACTTTTATGATAACATAACCCAATTTTGACTTTTGAACCAAAGATGTTCTTTTCGATGTGTAATGTAACACGTGTGTGTCGACCCTGCGATAACCTTTATCTAATACAATTAATATTAAATCGAAAGGATAAATAACGTGAACGGAATATATAATGATAGATATTGGTAAACTGTGTTTCATTAATATCGTTTGATATCCGGCAGATTTGACATCTTATTAAATGATCAATGTCAAAATGATTTGTGTTACATTCCTCACGTTTTGGACATATTTTTTGATATTCTACCCTCAACATCAATCGATACAACTGAGTCAGCGGAATAAGTTACCATTTGAATATCCACTATTGCCCGATACGCCTCTAGAATGTCCTTTTTTTTCTCTTTTTTTTTAAAGTTTGCTATTAACTTTAAGAATGGTGACCATATTATACATATGTGATGACTCATCCCGAAAAGGGGGACTTTGCGACAGAACACTTTTCAAGAATCAGATGAAAATAGGCAGCAAGAATAATGAGAATATCCAGCATAATTTCTGTTGTAAAATTTGATCGCCTTGATCAATTTCAACAAGTAAGGTGTCATTTTAAAGCTTAAAAAATGCTGCAACAGATGAAATGATAAAATCAAAATTGATATCATCTGCAAACTCCCCCTTTCGGGGCGAGCCATCATATAATACCATTGTATAAGAATAGGTGGCCAGACTCCAACCAAATACCAGGATAGCCTGCGCTCATTAGCAATTATAATTGTGTATTATTGAAAAGATACATTAGTCATTCTTTAAGAACATTTTTGTTACAAGGCTTAGGTAAAATCCATTTGTATTATCCCAACTTTAACCCTTGTCTTACCAACGTATTTTTTGTAACGTTTGTTATCAACGAGGGGGTGGTGGTTACCACCCTACCACCTCCTTATGAAATTGAAATTGGAGTACTAAAAGTTGCTTTGCTTTATACTATAGTACAGGGTAGGGTCTCCTCTATCCGTTGATACCAAAATCATGGAACTCAGCCAATGCGTTACGTAATTATGACGTCATAAGTACTTCCGAGTCGAAAAAAAAAAATGGCCACCAAATCGAAAGTTTGCTGTAAAAGTTCTAAATATCGGAATTTTGCCGGGGTTTTTATTATAAAGAAGGGAAATGGTGTTTCTAATATGTTCTGTAAGTTTTAGGTGAATACCATGCAGATATTTGTCAAAATGGCGAATAAAAAGTTTCTCAGGTGACAACCCCCCCCCCCCCCCTACCTTCCGACTTTGACGAGGTACCCTGACCCCCCTGAAGGTGGTACCTACGATTTTTTCGCTAAAATGACCGCAAAGGATGAACTTACAACTACCCAAAACCCCTAGGTCATATTCGTTTGCGTTTTTATGCGACATGGAATCATCCGTTAGGGGGGTGGAACCCCCCCCTCCCCTGGTAAGACAAGGGTTAATTGCTATGTTTTTAAGTCAAAATCACGATTATGACGGTAATTTCTACGTATTATTGTATTTAAATGTCTCATCAATCAGTTATTCAAACGCAGTGACAACAATTTCAACTCCGTATTACTACTTCTTAATCATCTTGCGATATTTTCAATGTGAATATTGCATTAAGATGAAGCTATTTCATCTGCAAATCTGTTAGTAATTAATGGCAATTAATCGATTGACGTGACAATTAATAATTATTAGATTATTTTCCTCTCAACAATTATTGTACGCTTCACTTTTTTTTCAAATATTCAAATGAGTAGAGTTATTGGTGGTACTTCATTAACCATAGTTCTACGAAGCGAAGGGTGGTTGTATAAACCCCCGTAACACTTTTGGACGCTAAAATATCCTTACACGCAGAGCTAAATAACTAATTGAACTTCTAGAATTCATTTGCGCTTATTTTTGGACTCTACCGCCTTTAGCGCGCGTTCGCTGTATGTTCGACGTGCGGAGGTCAGGGGAAGAGTCGTTAATCGATTTTTAACACTCAAAGCTAACACCAAAATATTATTTGTAATTCAGAAAGAAGTATTTACCCTGCAATCTGTCAAAATTTTGAAGAAAAATTTCGAGGTTACAGCTAAAACAATCGTCATTAATTTGTTTAAGTAATCACTTTACGTCATTTTAAGCTAGTTTAAGGAAGTGAAGTCACTATTGTCTGTTTATTGTATGTATAATCTAAAGACTCGTATTCTTTAGACTTCAACATTTATACCAGACATGTGTTATTCTTACATGTATAAGTAGGAAAATCCAGTAAACACGACATTTCTCCGTCCCGGGTGCGAAAAGGGACAGTAGTCATAAGACAAAATTGAACTTTCTTAATTCTTCCTTTTAGAACAAGTTGATAATAGAAGAATAACATTTATTGTTCTTTCATTGAGAGTGCACAGGTGTTGGCGTACATAGACTTCTGGATCATTTGAAAAATTGGTAGTAGTAGGCTGAAGCCAACGGAAAAAACCTTGTTTGTGAATGATTATAGCACAGGTGACACTTACAAATTGTAAAAATTGAAATAAAAATTTGCCTTTTGTCTGAAAATTCGTGATATTATAAATCGGTTGAAAAACCAATATGGCGCCTGTGAAATGCATTATTTTCTTTAAATGGGTAAAATATAATTTTAGCAATCGAAGCCAATGGACTTTTCTGTCTTAAACGAAGCATAGACATATAACTGACACATATATACTATGGAAATTGAAACATTTTTTTTTTTGTCAAATAATGCATTTAAGACTAAATTGCAACATGGCCGCCACTGCATAAATGATCAGGTTGTAACCCTGTGAGTGACATGGAGTCATATTAACTCAGTTTATACCAAAATTCAATATACATCTGGGCCCAAATTCATGAAACCCTGCTAACTCTAGTTGGCTGCTAACTCTTTGTCTACATGTCAAAGTTTGACAGGTATACAAAGAGTTAGCAGCCAACTAGAGTTAGCAGGGTTTCGTGAATTTGGGCCCTGTTTTCCGTGATGTGCTCTTGCAAAATATGAATTGTATAAATAATGTATTTAGTGTCACAAAATTGTCGGGTTTTTTTCTTTGAAATATTGAAGATAGCAATAAGCCCCATTTTGGTATTTGTAAAAATAATATATAATACAAAAAAATGTTGAAATCACGTGGTAAAAGACACTACTCTATTGTGAATGTATAATGAAATAGTGAACGCTTCAATAGAATGCCTTTAAATTAACAGCAACATGTGTTACCAACAACCGAACAGCCCGTAGACGTAATTTATCTTTTCAATTCAATTAAGGACGAGCTGACACTAGGCAGAGTGTGCTAAACCGTAACTGCAATTCACTATCGCGTAGTCTCTGCCGGTTATATTTTGCTTTGAAACATTTAACACTTAAGTGCATAAGGGGGGTCCATATGGACCAATGATTTTGTTTTTAAGCACAAAAACGCAGCATAACACAATAAAGCTCTTTTATGTAATTGTTATGGTAGGGGTTGCGCATGTTTTGATTTGGATGTAACCTTACAACCAAACATCCAATAACCAAAAGCAAGGTGCCAAGCCTAAACTTTTAAATTTTAGATGAGAACAAAAAATCAATTGTAATTTTTAGGACCTTAGGTACCTTTAGATATGACGGAGTAAAATAATTAATTTATTTGATCCAATTACAACCGATTTTTGTTCAAGTTAATCTATCGGACCTGTTTACGCGAACGTTTAATGAGTCTGGAACCGGAGTCTGGATTCAAGTGATATATTGAAGTAAGGCTAACATGACACCTGTTGATGTCTTTTGTAAGATTAGAACATAATGATAAATGATAAATATAATGAAAGTACTTTTTCCTAGTTAAAATGATGTATTACATATCAAAATAACACATAAATAGTATAATAATATTAAATGATAGAGATGCACCAAAGCTTCGAATCCCACTGCAGGATAAGAAGCCTGTCCAGCAGATAGCTGCCTAATATGTACTATTTCGCAGCGCTTAAATTTAAAGATATATTAATTGGTGCTAACAAGCTAATTTTAAAACTGTATGATAATAAATAATCGTCAGACTTAACCACTGTGGGATTATGTTCTGTCCAACAGAGAGCGCCAAATATTATATAAATCTAATAAATGTAGTTGAAAGATCATTCCAATCTTATGATTTATGTATAAATGTTGACGGAATGAAAAGCCGTCTGAGTTGAGCATTTGACTGACAGCTTCAGCAAACCCCTAGTCTTTCATGCTTTCTTTGTACCATGAGTCTAGCGAACAATAGCTGATTTGACAGATTCTTCCGAGGGCAATGTGCACATTACAAAATATTATAATTTTTCTCCGACCATTAAAAAAATAGCCGCCCTCCCCCTGAAATTCCAACCTTCCGCGGCCACTGCAAAAGAGACAAATTTTCCTATTTTGCTGCTGGCTTGATGTACTGCTACAATTATTAATCAAGAAGAAAGTTAAGTAAATTGTATAATGAAATGTATGGAAATGTCAAAGTTAATACTACGCTTAAATGCTTAAATAACAAGTATTTTTGAAGGTTATAAACCTGTGTTTTCTTTCCCGTCTGTTATTAATGGGCAGGTGAGGTATTCATCCTTTTAAGAATATTCATTGGATCGGCTCTCTGTAGGTGGCAATTTAAAAGCTTTTATCTTTGAATGACTCTCAAGATAATTGCGCATCAGTCAGCTGAGCCACAGGTGACGAATGCAGCGGCACTCGTTGCAAATGGTTGTAAGTGATTTTTCTGTTATTATTGCGTCTTTTTATTTTTGTTAGAAAGAAATTGTGTGCAATATTTCATTATGTAATTGTTTGTGTGGGTAAAATTCTATTTTTACAAAATAGAGCTTCAAGACTACCGTTTTGACTGTATGCGTTTAGCTTGTGATTAGCATCAACGTGTTAGTGGGTGTTTGTTTTAATATTTATCTAGAGGGGTTGGTGTGTGTGTGTGTGTGTGTGTGTGTGGGTGTGTGTGTGTGTGTGTGTGGGTGTGTGTGTGTGTGTTTTGTTTTTTGTTTGCATATTTTATCTTAACCAAGAAACCAAATCACATTAAAATGTCATAATGATATCCTATTTTGATATTCTAAAACGATATTTAATTGCGAATGAAAGAGTGTTTTTAACACTGACTTTAGTAGTGACAGGTATACAGGTTGTAACATAAAAAATATAAATTGTTATATACGCTGAAAGAATAAAGTTACACGTTGTATCATTAAAGAGTGTTTTTAACACTGACTTTAGTAGTGACAGGTATACAGGTTGTAACAGAAAAAAATGTACATTGTTATATAGCTCTAGCTCTAAACACCATAATATGGTAACTTTCAAAAAAAGAAGTAAATTACAAAAACTTTCTAATATCCGCAGAACATATTATCAGTATGACCGTGCTGATGTTAATAAACTAAATAATCTTTTTAAATATACGGACTGGAACCAGGTTTTCCAAGATAATTGGTCAATTGACAAGATGGTGGAATCCTTTAACCCTCGTCTACCCAGGGGGGGGGGGGGGTTGCAACCCC
>JXSR01S000894.1:24613-41598 GCA_000969725.1 Ophiothrix spiculata | reverse complement strand
ATGATTTTGAGGAATATTGGAGAAAATTGCAATTCTTTACCTACCTTAATTTTTTTCGCTGGCGACAAAAAGTGGTGAAAACAGTGTTTCTAGTTTGAAAACTTTAAAAAATCTTGTTTCTACACCTGTGATGACCAAACAAATTATTTTTGATGAGATTGTTTCTCTTATGTATTATATCTCGGAGCTTTGTTTGATCTTTTATCTGGTAAATTCATCTGAGGTAGAAATACTTGGACCACAGTTGTCAGTGAACACCTGTAAAGTGTGAAGAGGCTGAGCGGAATTACAAATCTGGGAGGCATAGTGCACTATGAATCCCCAGAATTTGTTTATTATTTTATTTAAAAAAACACCTTGTTTTATCTTCGAGTTGGCTGTTTGCTGTGTTGGTGCATTCTGTACTCATCTTTAATTCTGAATCATGATTTTGCAAAATGTTTAAAGTATTTTTCTATTTTTATTTTATTTTGCAGAACTCAGTTGGCAGTAGAGAGTAGCATGGCAGGCACAGACCATAATCACAATTCATGGTGAGTTAGCTGCAATTGTTTTTCTCGTACAATCATTGTAAAAAATGTACTGTTTTACTCCTAACCAAAGACCAAACACTTACAGTGGTTATTAGGGGCCCGGGGGTACTCAATTTTGGTTTTGGTAGGGGTGTGCCGCTGGGAAATTTGAAGTACCACCCATGATTATACCAATATTTAAGAAAAAGGGACCCATCCGTATACCAAATTCCCAAAATTTCGAGTCGAGTTTATACAAACTATGAAATTTTCCCGGAAAATTAACGCTAATTTGGCGAAAATATTCTGATTTTTGTTTGAAATTTAGAAAAAAATCCATAATTTGCGCAAATTTTAGAAAATTTTGGAAAACAGACCCATCAAAATACCACATTTTGTAAAGAAAAAGGACCCATTGAAATAGCAGACAGCCTGATTTTGCTACCCAAGTTTGCGGCACATCCCCGTAATCACTTTTGTACTAAGTACCCCGCCCCCCCCCCCCCCCCCCCCCGGATTAGGGGGTCCATATCATCAAACATCCCATTGTCAAAAAATTGAGTTTGTTAGAAATCTGGACAAAAAACTGTTTTCTGGTAAACATGAGAAGAAAAAAGTAAAGATTTGGTTCAATTATACAGATAATTTCACCAAAACAATTAAGACTCTAGTATATGAATGGCCTACAAGCTTCATAAAATTGTATGAGTAGGCCTACAAATTCAATATAACTCTTATAATTACTAACTCAATGAGGCATAGGTTGCGGATAGATAAAGTTTTCTTGTAAACATGAATGTTAAAATATTTGCGTTTAAGTGTTGGTATACATGTGCAAGAAGCATGCCGCACTTAAAATAGCTTTATAAATAAGGTGCAAGGCTGGGAAACTTGAGTTACAGCTTTCTCTTTTGTTTAATCAAGGGGGTCATTTAAATGATAAAAGATGTTAGAAGTACATATTTGATAGTAACATTCAATGTATGATTTATATCGGTGCCACATGGCGGCATGATTTTGGAGAGCGATCTTGCAATAAGTCTATAAGTGGCAAAATGAATAGACCCCAATAAGTTCTACTAGCAATGATCTGATTGGCATTGTTCTATCCATAGATTTACAGGGAAATGCCAGGCTATGTATACCAGCACCTGTAATGGTGTCATTAGCCATGGAGCTCAAATTGGGGGTATTCGGGTCCACTGGGTTCCTGCCAAAATCAACTCCGAGTGCCGAGACTTGGCTACGTGTAGAGACAACCTGCGCAAATAATACTTTACGTGAATGATACGCTTACCTGCACGCAAAGGCTGTGTGCGTGTTTCAATATGCGCGCATTATGACAAGGTGCGATGCATCATCGGCAAGCTATCTGCAGAGACCCGAATACCCCCAATTTTGTCTCCATGCCGGAATAAAGGCATCATTATTGGGAAATTTGCCTCCTTGCTATACTGCTGGCTCAAAGAGGTGGTGATTAAACTTTAACACACAATTTTCTCAAACTATCCTTTTTTGAATCAGCTACAGGCCGTGAACAGATTATAAAACTTGCAAGTCCCAGTTTTAAAATGGGACCAAAATATTGAATTTGATTTTGGGACCCTTATGGTACCTTTTAATGCGACAGATCACTAATTAGGAATTGCATACTCAGTGCTCATATGTTATAATTCTGCTTATTATTATTAGATCCAAAGAAAGGCTGTAGAATGGAAAAGCTATCTTCTTACTTGATTTATTTGAAGTTGGACACAACACAAGACCATTAGACCAAACAATTACAGTGAAATCTCGTTAACACAAAATTAACACAAACACCCTGACAACACGAAATGGTTGTTTGGTCCCAAGTGTGAATTTTCTCTGTGAATTCAGTTTGATTATACAAAATCCTGATAGCACAAACTAAAATCGTTGTCCAAGGTGATTTTGTGTTAACAAGGTTTCACTGTTCTTACAAATTATACTGGTTTAACATTTGCTGGTTATTAATGGTTTAAGGACTCAAAGTTGTTAAAAACAAACTTTAGGTATTCTTTGTCAGAATTTTAGTTTCATCAAAGAATACTTTGGTTTCATGCATTGGGTAACTATGACAACCATGTGAATAATAAATGAGTGACAGTGTTGTGGTTTCTAGAGCCTGGACATAGGGTATAGTGGGATGTGATATCCAAACAATGTGAATGCAAAGAAGTAGGCAAATATTGGCTCAATCAGAACTGCACTCAAGTGTAAAGAGGGATACCTGGGGTAAGATGCTGTAGTTCCTGACGACAGAGATGAGTTTGCTGGATTCAGTAGCAAGATTTTCATAGCTCTGACTGAACCATTATCTAAGAGCAAAATCCTCTAGCCAACCATAGAAGGGCTATGAGCCAACCCCAATAGATAATGCTAGGGCTTGGCTTGATCGGCTCGTGTGTGCCACTGCACTACGCGGCACACGCTCGCTGCTTGATCACTAAATGGGATGCAAAGGAACTGGCCAGTTCTAGATATTCATAGCTCTGACTGAACCATTAGCTAAGAGCAAAATCCTCTAGCCAACCATAGAAGGGCTATGAGCCAACCCCCCTCGCCTGGCGACTCGGATTGATCGGCTCGCGTGTGCCACTATGCGGCACACGCTCGCTGCTTGATCATTAAATATGGGATGTGAAGGAACTGGCCAGTTCAAGATATGCATTGCTAGCAAAACTCGGCTCAGATTTGGATCCAGTGGTTCGTAAGCATCAGAGTGCTCAATCACTCTTGTTTTGCACTGTGTTGCACATATCAGACCCAATCTACGCGAATTTTGCACAGGCTCTATAATTTGTCACAGATAATTCAAAAAATGAGTTAAAGACTTGGGAACCCTTAAACTCCACTTTCAAAACCCAATGTGGCGTTCTTGCTCATTTGATTTACACAAATGTGTTGGATAAAAGTAAACAGAAAAGTCATTTATCACAGAAACAAACTATAAGTGAATAATGAAGTGCTATATAATGCTTTTGAACTTGAAAGAGCATATTTGAGATATTCAAAATGTTTTCAAATTGATATCGCAGGCTATTTCAGTATGTGCTTGTGTTATGAATAGCCGAAGATGTTGAAGGTTCTATATGCATGTTGTAATAAATTCATAATATCATAAATTATCGCTAAAATACAAAGTTATTTGTTGGCTAATAAGTCTTGCCGGCAGGTGCAGTAGCGATGAACTTGGCACATGGGTGCTGTTAGACTCTTTCAACTACTTAAAACCTTTAATTAAGTAACAGTCCATATCAAGACTGTGGTGAAGTCTTTGCTATTTATCATGTTTATGGTTGATTTAGAATGTGCAGAACTTTTTTGGTTTATGATATGACATTTTTCAGGAATGTTCAATAATTCTACTTTTTTCACACATTTTGGGTATTTTTTGGCACCTGTAAATTTGTGCATGACCAGGTTCAATGTCTTGTAATACCCTTTTAAGGAAAAAAGGTAAAAATAGAAATAACAGTTGATCTTTATGAAAACAAATGTTTTGGTCTGTTACAGGGGTGTACATTTAGGCTAATGGAAATTGGGTTTCAAGCGTATTTTTGGAATACATGACCATTTTAGAACATATATTGGTTCTTAATTATTACACATGTTTTATAGAATAGTACGGTAGTTGATATTTTTTATCAATCTTTGAACATGAGCTACGTTCCATTTACCATATTGTTGTTGATAAGTTTATCAAATTATGATTAATATTGCATTATCCGGTTGCAATGTTGATTTAACTCAAAGTTCAGATTGATTTTTGATTCCACATATAATTAGATATGACTCCTTAGAAACACCAATTCCTTTAGGAAAACCATGTTCACACTGTGAATTACATAGTATAGGGCCTAAGGTATTTATTTACGTATTCATACATAGATCTCACTAGGCCAATAGACAAGATCTTTCTTAGGAGAGTGCGGAAACCCCCTTATCCTTGAGAAAGAGGTCGTTTTTGGCCATTTAGCAGCAAAAAGTGGACCTTTTTTGGTAAATGTCTTTCTTTTCTTCTTCTTCTTTTTTTTTTTTGTCATGTCAGTTTTATTTTATTCCCGGATTTTATTTGTAATCTATTTTCCGTTATTTTTTTTTTTTTTTGGGGGGGGGGGGGTCTATGGCAATCCCTACTCCCCACTGGCTACAGGATTGGACGCATACGCATGTATCTACCCTATCTAATGTCTTCTTATCCTCAAAATGTTACTGATGATCGTGTGAACATGTCTGCCAGGAAGGTTCATTGATCATGCTAATTAGGTTTGAAAACTTTGTACTTACGTGAATTACTATTTTCATCCCGCCAAAACCATATCGTAAATTGATAATTGATATTTACATTCCGTACAATGTAAATAAAAACAAGACTTCAGCCGATCATGTATGCTTAATTCTGTTAAAATTAAAATACACAGGTGTTAAATCATAGTATCAGTCATTACATTTTTGAGAAAAAAACAACCAAATAATGTCAAATTTTTAACAAATCCCAAGCTTCTTGTTATCTGGCCAAACAAACGGGTTATGCACATAAAGATTGACAAACTTTGGAAAAATTTGTGTTGTTCAGGGTTTGTATTAGTAGTCATTGGGATCCAGAGTCTTGAACACTATATTTTTACTTCATAAAAACATTTTGATTTTTGCAACCGCATAATTTAAAAACCGAAATAAGGCCAACAAACTATTCTTGCCACAATGACCCCGACTTATTGAAACTTTTTGAGTATCATGGGACATAAAATCAAACAAACTCATGTAATTCCTTTATTTTGATCACAACATATAGACCAACATGTTTGGAAACAGGTGTTAATAAAGCTAATTGGACGGGCCTTTGTTATTTCGCCTCGAGGTGTGTGATTTGCGACTCTAGAGGGCTTGACGACCCATGTGGTGTAGGCCCTCAAGTAGACATGTTACATAAAGAGTGTATTCAAGAGTACTTAGGCGCAATGTTTGAGCATTTTGATTGAAAGCTTGGGGAAAATCGGAGGGATGCTTTCTAAGGGTGCATATTGTAATTTTTTCTTGAAACAGTTGTCATTTCCGGTGGGGAAGGCTCTTATTTGGCCTTCTGGTCAACTCCTCTGTAAGACAAAATTTTAGTAATTCTACTTATTGTACGATTTATATTATTGCATTGCTTTTATATATTTTGTATTATGGAAAAATAAAACATTGAACATTGACAAGATGTGGTGCCATGGATGGTTGTAGGTCAATTTCCCACCCTTTAGCAAGTTGAAGCAGTAGAGCATGGCCGAGTGGTTAGAAGTCACATTTTAAAGTTGTTGGTCCCCTGTGTGAATGCCCCTTCTTGGGGCACTGCATAGAGTGTATACCTAGTGAGTGACAGTCTTTAACAAGTAACCAGTTTTAAGTGTTTATTAACCCAAAGAGTGATAATTCAGGTGGAATATTGTACTTCACATGACATAGAACACCGTCAAACAAAAGGTATTGATAAACATTTCAGCTGTTATAAATTATGTGGATTCTAAATTGAATGGTGCCATCCATATGCTTGTGTCAAAAGATACTACATACTATGATGGCACTATGATATCAGTGTAATGGGAAATACTCAATCTCTTATGGTACTGGTGCACAGGGAGGGGCAGGTACTTGCATATTTAAGTATACTCAATCGTTGGCTCACTTTTCAGACAAAATCCTTAGCCATGGGTTGCATTTTTTTCTAAAACATCCTAATAAAGGATCTAAAATTACAAATATTAACCCTTTCCAGTCTGACCACTTCTTCCACCCCAGGCTGAAGGCATTTTAGCTCTAAGTTGACTACTAAAGTAAAAAGGTAGTCATACTTCAGTTTTATCTGGGGCACCTGGGGGACATTCTACGTCTGAGCTGACAGCAATTTAGGGCTTACCCTAGACGCCCTACGGCAGGAAAAGGTTAAGGACAAATGTTGAAAATCAAAGCTGTTTTTGAGACAAAACACCCCTAGAAATGGTCAAAATTAATTGTGAAATCAAAAAATCAAAAAAAAAATCAAATCAGCCATTTTTGCCCTAAAAATACCTTTGCCATGGGTGTTTTTTGACCTTGAGCAGTACTTTGCAATTCATAATTGGAGTACCCCCTTGAGTGTAAGCTTTGGCAAATTGCTTTCTACCTTAATTTTAAGAGTAATTTGTATATTGAGGTTTTATATTTTATAACACCAAAGGGACAGTTGGGGAGAAACCCCCAGAAACCCCAACCAGATTGAAAGCATAAGCCATGACCTGAAAGCAGGTCAAGCATTGGTTTTTGTGACCGTCCCTTTACTGAGTCTGACCATGGTCTAGACACACAGACAGGTGAGAATTGACACACACTTCTGCACTGGGCTGGAGGGTGCACAGAGCTAGGCCCAGGATCTTAATACCCTGGTCACATAACCTTGCGGCGAGGTTACGATGTGTTTACGGCGTCATAACGAGTAGAATTCAGTAGACACTGACTGGTGACCAACCTGTGTCCAGACAGTGTCCGGACGATGTCCTTGAGCTGCAGAGTTGCCGGAAGCATGCTGGAATAATTGCGGCATGAAAAGTTGTATATTCACTGGTGTCGTACCGATGTCATACCGGCATTGCGGCTTCCTTCGGCTTACCAGAGACTGGTGGTTCTATGACCAGGTTGTAGTGAGGCAGCGAGGTGCAACTTACAACTATACGGTCCACTTTTTTGTAAATAACCCTTAAATACTAGGGGGGGGGGGATTGGTAAGGTGGCGCTCGAAATTATGAATTGACAAGTATGTACCCCTCAAGACCTGCAACCCATATCTTTTTCCTGGGGTCTATTTCAGGCCCAAAGTACACATTTTGCAAATTTGGAGCCTTTCTGTTTTTGTTTTAAAAGGTCTGATTTTAACCATTTTTTCTTAATTTTGTGAAATTTGAGACCCCTATCAAAGATTTGCCACCATTTTTTTGTATGCAGTCCTACAGACTACAGAGACCAATTGCTGAACTGGTTGGTGTCAATGGTTTGGAACTTTGCACATGAGGCATGATGAGGGAGACACATTATAAATGGCATCTTTATAGTATGTCCCACATGGATGAACTGAGCACATGTTTCATGACCCTATTTGACCCAAAAATGCCCATTTCACAGATAGGGTAAATTGCCTCTAGGGGGCCATAAATTGTCTGGTACTTGGCTAGGACAGTATTGAGAGTATTGAGCTATAATATGCTGGACCAAAGTTTGTGCAAAACTCACTGGCTATTAGTCTGTGGATTAGTGGTTTGGTTTCAATGCCTTGAATAAGGTGCCCAAAAATCCGACAAAAATATGACAAATTTGTGGCCCTCAAATGGCTGATTTTGCATGATTTTTATCAAAACTCGCATTTAGGGTTGGTCTGACCTGGGGGGGGGGGGGGGGTCGCCTTATCAATTATTTCTATAATGGCCTCCCTTACAATATCAGCACATTCCCAAAGAAAGGCCTCTGTTGATTGGTCCGTCCAAAGCTTGTTCAGTGAGTACAAACATGATCTCATATTATCAATCTGGTAATCGCAAAAGGACGGCTACCTCGTGAAATTTATTTCTGTTTACATTACTTATGATGAAGTGTCATCTAACAAGACAAGTCACCACCTTGGTTGACCGCTGGCTACAAATAAAAAGAAACGACTTTGGCCGGCCGCGTACTCAATTAGGTTAACATCCGGACTTGGATTCAACATATCTGACATTTCTTGTGATCTTCAGACCAGTAACTTGACATGAAGACATATGTGTACCGCCGCGGCAAAAGGGTCCAGTTGTCGGCTCGTAGATGTTGCTCCTTGTAGCATATCTAATGTATGGTATTTGTATACATCAGATATGCTACAATGAGCAACATGTAGGAGTCGACAACTGGACCCTTTTGCCGCGGCGGTACACATATATCATCACATCATCAAAGGGACCAGATCCAAACTTACAGAGGAAGGGGGGGGGGGGGAGTGTGAGTGTACTCCTGGGGTCACTTTGTAGCATGTGTCCTGCAGGCTGTAAAATGTGCATGCACTTGTTTGCAGCAATATTGGTAACAAGAAATGAGAAACCCACCCCAACAATATTAAAAAAAGGAATTGCTTGTGCTTTGAAACATTATGGCAAAGTTGAATTTAAACAATGATGTCAAAATTCTGTCAAATGATGCAGCCAGATCTCAATAGTTGTTAATCTACGTATATTCTTAATGCTAACCATAACCCGAATCCTTACCCTAAGGCCAAAAAAAATAAATTGTTATGTTGCCCTCAGCGACCGACCCTATTCAAAATTAAAAAAAAAATATTAGGGTCGGGAAAGCACACAATTTTGCTCAGATTGGTTTTTTTTTAGAAAATATTGTGAAAGTAGTGTGAAAATGCACCCAAATTTGGTACTTTAGGTGCTTTTAAAAAAATAATTTTAAAACAATATTTTCCGACCTACCGACTCATTTTTTCAGAAATCCCACTTGAGGGCAACACAACAATTAATTTTTTTGGCCTAATCCTGGTCTGACCAGAAAAAGCCTGGCATTGTCAAAGCAGCCCACTGACTTAATACATAGGATTTTGAACACATTGAGGATTAGAATTTAAATGTAAAAACTGGGCATTTTATGTTTTACTTTGCATTCTCATCACCATGATCACATTTCAACAGATGATGTTTGTGGAAGCAGCAGGTCAACTGCTTTTGAATGTTAAAATCTGGGTCAGGGCCCCCTGGGTAGGGACCTGTACTTGAAGTAGCTTTACATTTTCAATAAAAGGTGATGGATATATTTTTCTTGACACTGGAGAGATGTTTTTAAAAATGCCGGGGTTAAGTGTTATGTAAAGGTGTAGTGGCGCCCCCTGTCATTTTTTCCTGATTTGTCAGGCTGTGATGAGCATCTTCGTGGCATTCAGACCAATAACTTGACATGGACACATTTGTCATCAGTTAATTAGGCCCAAAACAGGGGGGGGGGGGGTCACACAAAATAAGTGTCTAACTTTAGCGTAAGGTATACTTTTTTTCTGTCATCTATGATTTGAGCCTTAGCAGTTGTGTTTTATTTATTTTTTATGTGGTACTAAAGTAAGTTATGGTTTTGGCTTTTTTAAAAGTATTTGGATTTTGATGAACAAATATTGCGGAGTATGTGCGGGATCTGTTATTAAGAAGTTGGACAGTACAAGTCAAATGGCAAGTATTAGAGAGAATCCCATCAATCCCTTTGATAACCTAATCATATGGTTAGACAACCTTATACCAAGAGAAAATATTGTGTGTATCCCATCATGCATTGCTTCATGTGGGAAAATTTGTACAGGAAGCCACGTGAGTAGTTAGTGATGAAATATGCCAAAAAATGCAAGATTACAACTGTTAACTTTGATTTATGGGTATTTCATCACTAACTACTCACATGATTTCCTATACAAATAACGCATAGGAAGCCATGCATGATGGGATACACACGATATATCTTCCGTTCCTCATACCAGCCAAATGTCGATTTGTCTCCCAGATGTCGTCATCCGTTCTGACCTTTTTATGATGGTGTGTTAGTACGTAATAGCCGATGTAACCGAAGACATTGGCTTGTTTTGTTGCGATGACTTAGCTTGCCATGTGCAAATTACTGGTGTCACATTGAGTATAGCATGGCATGGCATAAGAGAAGATAGCGTGTGTATCCCATGATGCATTGCTTCCTGTCGGAAATTTTGTACAGGAAGTCATGTGAGTAGTTAGTGATGAAACATGCCAAAGATACAAGATTACAACAATTCACGTTGATATATGGACATTTCATCATTAACTACTCACATGATTACTTATACAAACAATCTCACAGGAAGCAATGCATGATGGGATACTCACAATATCTTCTCTTGCGTGGCATGGCATGGCATGGCATGCATGGCAATTTTGTTAGAAGTGAAGTGAGATGAACCATGCCAGTGAATTATTTGAAAGCCATGGGAAAATGTCAGCATTTTAATTGCGATCTTGGCCCATACTGTTTGTAGTTTTCTTATCCGGATGAAGTAAGGGCCGTCTATTTTTGTTTCTCTTATATTGGCAGAGGTTTTTTTTATGAGGATGGGGAGCAGACCTAGACTTCATCTTCATCTAGAAAGCTTCATTTCACAAAGTGACTGGATTTTCAGTCAACATTTTTTTAATGGGAAAATTTTTCAAATGGTGTTACTTTTTTCTTGTTACAAATCACTGGCAAAATCAGTTTGGCCATTTGAAACACTAGAAATGTTTCTATACTACAGAAACACAAAGCTGTGATAAGCATATTTTTGTATGAATGTAAGCTTACATGGCTAGATTTTCATTTTTAAAGGAATTTTTATTGATCTTGTTGTAAACTCATATTTTGGTTCATTCAAAATTGCATAAATTTAATTCCTTTGCAACTGTAGAATGTCAAAAATGTTCACATTTAAAAATTGTTTACAGATGTGGCAACCTGGCTTCTGAATTTCAGCTACCGAGGGGGGACCAATTAACTTTGAGTTACGGGCCGTGCCTCCAAAAAGACCCTGCTTTTTTGGCCCGCTCTCACTAAAACAACCTTTGTCATTCAAAAAGACCCTGCTTTTTTGGCCCACAAAGACCCACAATTTTCTTAATTTGATGTAATTTTTCGAAAATTACCCTAAATTCATCGAATATTTAGCTAAATTTGTCGAAATTTTGCGATATGTTTTGGTCATTTTAACCCGGAAAGACCCTACGTTTTTAGAACTTTGCCCAAAGACCCCTATTTTTTGTACTTTGTCAGTGAAAGACCCCTTTTTTACCCAATTTGCCACAAAATATCCCTAGTTCCGAAGTGCTCTGTGGCACTCGTACGTCACTTTCCTATGTGAGTAACCCCCCGGGTTAGCTACTTGATAAATAGGAAACATTAATGTGTGATAGCGCTTGCACATTTTGATGTCAAATTTTAATTTCCGTTCCATGATGTACGACCGCCATACAGAACATTTTAACATACTGATATTTTATAGCTTTTCATCTGCAATAACTCAAACACTTAAGGTGGTATGAAAGGCAAAATGAAGTTGCTCTGAATGAGATAAAATTAGGCCTGTTGCAGAGAGCTAAGCAAAAAAATCTTAATTCCAAAAGTTGAGCCAAATCAGACAAACGGTTTTTGAGATATTGCTGTTTAAAGTTTCTTTGTATTCTATTGTTTTTGCCAATATATTGATGAAGTTAATGAGGAAAACTGGCAAAATGGGCTCATTAATATTAATTTTTGCCAATATTTTTCCAATATTTTATGAATAAACCTTCATACTACTTTTACCTTTGATAATTTTAACTTGAAACTTTGCCAATGTGTTTCTATGACCTAAAACTTTAATGTATGATTTTCCCGCCCATCTAATTTGCATATTTGCATAATTAATTAGCTTTTTGTATAATGCTCATTAATTATGCAAATATGCAAATTAGATGGGCGGGTAAATCATATGTTAATGTTTTAGGCCATAGAAACACATTGGCAAAGTTTCAAGTTAAAATTATGTAAAATAAAAATAGTATGAAGGTTTATTCATAAGATATTGGTAAAATATTGGCAAATATGAATATTAATGAGCACAGATAGCCAATGTTGCTCATTAAGTTTATCAATATATTGGCAAAAATGATAGAAAACAAAGAAATTAAAATCAAGCATATCTTGGCAACCATATGTCCGATTTCCTTCAAACAAAGACCATTTTGCTCAGTGTTTTAAGCTTTACTTGTTCAATGTAATCAAGTGCCTCTAAATGCAGTTTCTAGTTTCATGAAACATCCTTTCGACCCACCTTAATAGCTTCTAATCTATATGCAATAGAATAAAAGGGACAAGGAGGGGCGATTTTTGAGGTATTTTACGTCAAGGGGCCACTCAGCTATATTTAGAAATTAAATGTGCATAATTGTTGAAAGATCCATCAAATCAGATATTTTTTAGGTAAAAATATCTTGAGAAATGAATGGGGTTTGAGATCTTGGAAATTGGGAGTAGTAGTACCCTTCTGTCCACCCCACCCCAACCCAGTCTGACAAACTTTGCCTTTTTCAAGAATGTAACAACATTTACTGGTTTATATCCTAATTCTTGTGAAACCATTGTTTTTAATTGATAAACATGACTTTAAATCAGTTAAAAGTACTCTGCTGTAATCCGCTCATTTTAGGATCTCAATTCTTAAGGTTTTCACTCAAGAACGTGATTCCAACAACTTTTTGTACAACACACCAGTATTTATTAACTTGAGCAATGGCAATCTACGAGGAAACATAGTTTCGTGTGAAGAGGACTATAGTTACCAGATACATTTACGACATTTAATAAACTTACATTACGTGATATATGGGGTTATAATGATAGTACTTTAATGTGTCTGGGTTCAAGATTATTTGTATGTATCGTTAAATATACGTGTGAACTTTCACGTTTCGCTTTCGTTAAACAGTTCACCATAAAAACTGTGCCAATTTCATTTGTTAATTTTACTCTTCCGGTAGGCAGTTGTAGCTTCTCAAATATAGATTTAGATGTAAATAAAATGTTCAACCTTTACTCTATATCCCCTTTATGGAGTTGCAGCAACTACCACACCGCATAAAAATACCCTCGGTAAGGACCTGATGTGAAAGTTTGCCAATATCCAACAGCACTCACTCAAAGGGAAAAGGAAGTAACTTGCAATGTACCTGCAATACACATACTACATTTTTGGGGGTAGAATCTAGCCCAGGGGGGGGGGGTCAATCAACTTTGAGCTCCGCGCCATGTGCCACCTATAAATGAGACCCTGCTTTTTTTTCGCTTGCTCTTACCAAAAGACCCCCTATTTTACCAACTGTCAATCAATGACCCCCTATTTTTAAAAAATTCCTTGTCACTAAAAAAAACCCCTCTGTCACTCAAAGACCCACCATTTTCTTGACTTGATGTAAATCATCTAAACTTTTGGGAATTTGTGGCTATTTTGACCCGCAAAGACCCTACTTTTTTGTGAATTTTGTATTCATCGAAAATTTCACAAAAAATCATCTAAACTTTTGGATATTTTGACCCGGAAAGACCCATCTTTTTTGTGAATTTTGTCCAAAGACCCCCCCCCCCCATTTTATTGCACTTGGGCACTGAAAGACCCCCTTTTTTTACCCAATTTTTTACCGAAAGACCCTTACTTCGGAGGTGCTCGGTGTCACTCATACATCACATTCATATGTGTGCCCCCCCCTCCCCGGGGAATCTAGTCACGTTCTCTATGGATCCGTCCAGCTAGCGAGATGGACTTCACGTGTCATCTCAATGAAGACTTAGCTTGCATCTTCATCATCTATTAATAGTTTTTAATCACACTGACAACATGTCAAACATAGTAGCCATCAACCTGGCGTGAGAGGGGGGAAAGGCCCCTTCCCTGATGTATCATATTTACGATGGTCACGCTGTCAGATCAGATTCCGCTTTGGCTAAAGGTCTTCATAATAAGACCAAGGTGTTATGGTCAATCATATCAACGTTAACATGTCAATCATTACGGACAGATATATGAATACCAGACTGAATGAAACTAAGTGTTAACCCAGAGGAATGAGCACTCTGGCCTGGTAATGGTCAGAAAGGGGGAGGGGGAGGGAGGGTAGGAGGACCCCTTCCTATTATGCATAAGGTATCATTTCAGAGATCAGAACCTGACACTCTGGCATGGTATTGGTCAGTGAGGGGGAGGAAGAGAGGGAGGGAGGTCCCCTTCCTATAATGATCAAGGTATAATTTCAGAGATCAGAACCTGGCACACTTGCCTGGTATTGGTCTGTAAAGGGAAGGGAGGGCCCGGGGAGAGGGCCCTTCCTATTATGGTGAAGGTGTAATTTCAGAGATCAGAACTTGGCACTCTGGCCTGGTATTGGTCTGTAAAGGGGAGGGGGGGGGGGGAGGGCCCTTCCTATTATGCTCAAGGTATAATTTTAGAGATCAGAACCTGGCATGCTGACCTGGTATTGGTCTGTAAAGGGGAGGGAGGGAAGGGAGAGCCCTTCCTATTATGGTGAAGGTGTAATTTCCGAGATCAGAACCTGACACTCTGGCCTGGTATTAGTCTGTAAGGGGAAGGGAGGGCCCCTTCCTATTATGGTCAAGGTATAATTTCAGAGATCAGAACCTGTGATATAAGAAACAAAGATACCGCACATAAAATAACATATTTTCAAGATAAGAACTAACCCATGTTCCATATTGCCCACATTTCGAGTCAAATCTATACAAAAATGTCCAACATTTCTGTTGAAAATTACTTACATTTTTGAAAAATGCCCAAATATGAATATGGCACAACAAATTTTTTAAAAGTTGACCCATCAAAGAAGTCAATTTTGCTTTAGGACGCATTGAAGTACCAGAGAGTCTGATTGCTATCCATGTTTGTTGAACGTCCTATCATGACTTTTGCACAAAGTACACCCCCCCCCCCGGCGTAAAGCTTGTGTTCTGACTTTATCTTGATGCGTTAAGTTGATTCAGGGCTAGAAATTCGGCGTGAATCAGAGAATCGATTCTCGCAATGATTCTCGTAGCATCCAGGTATTAGAATCAATTTCTCTAATTGAATTATGTAGTTATTGCAACTGTTTCAATAAAGTTTGATTCACACAAACCAAAACAATATTCTACCCCTGTGATTGTATCATCCAGTTTGTGTTCAGATACTTCAGTGCCCCTCAACAAATTATTACGTTTAGCACCATGTATTAACACTAACACGTCAAAAAAGGAATGACTGCCGAAAAACGACTAGAATTGTGCACCAAGGAATGGCTAAACAGACACCTCGAAATAACCCATGACCCAGTCCTATTTCAGCGATATGATACAAGCTGTCTCATCTCGTTAACTTCAAAAGGTCATCCAAATTATTCCTACTCCCATCTTTCCATCAAATATCTGATTAAATAAAAGCATTCCATCTGTTATTGAGTATTCCATTTATTACACAGTGCACTTGATGAAAGGCCATGATGGTTTATTTTAGGGTTCATTTTTAAAGCATCTAAAGTGAAAATTGAATTAATTATGAGCGTTTATTTTATGTAAAGGGTGTAGACAAACATGATCGCAATCTTGGACTATTAAATTATCTCCTTCTGTGTCGCAAGGGAAAGTGACATTTTGACTATCTGGATCCTGGACGTGTCATTACTACCTATGGTTTATGTATGGAATAAGCGAAGCCAAATTTGGAAATACAAACAGTGTGCGATGTATGCAACCCAATATTTTTGTTTAGAAGTAATAGTAAGTTTGTATTCTTACTTTGAAATGGAGTTACATACTGTTTGGGAGATCTGATAAGGCATGGGGGCAAAAATCTAGAAACAAAATAGTCCCGTGATAGTCAGAAGATGCTAGGTTCCACCCCAAATTTGACATATGCTCCACTTATTGTTTGTTTTTGTTCATATTTACCAATTTTAATCAGTCATTTATAATGGTCATTTTTCACACTTTTTTCTGCCTCAATATCCACAAATTTGCACAAAGCCTTCAATTTACTGTGGTGGGCCTGTCCCTGAAAAAATGTTGCCATGTGCCACTAAAAAGACCCCTTTTTTTTTGGCTTGTTCTCACCGAAAGACCCACTATTTTTACCAACTGTCACTCAATGACCCCTTATTCTTTATATTTTCTTGTCACTAAAACAATCTTTGTCACTCAAAGACCAACCATTTTGTTAATTTGATGTAATTTTGCAAAATCATCGTAAATCCCGCAAAAGTTTGCACATTTTTGGCCATTTTACTCAGAAATACCCTACTTTTTGGTGAATTTTGCCTAATAAAGACCCTAATTTTTTGCACTTTGTCACTGAAAGACCCCCTTTTTTACCCAATTTGTCACCTAAAGACTCCTACTTCTGAGGTGCTTTGTAGCACTCGTATGTCACTTCCATATGTGAGTACCCCCCTTCTCAAATTAACCATTCAGAATCCTACATTATATGACCTGGACCATCACCAGAGACCATCACATTAGTCAGAAGGAACACTTGTAAAAACAAAAGCCCCATCATACATTATGATGTCATATTACATGACCTCACATAATTGAAATACTAACAAACTGTCTTAAGAAGATAGCTGGGTTTTGTAAGAAAACACACACTGTTTGTATGTTTGTATACGGGAGGCACAGTCCATTTGCTGGTCTTGAATAGGGAGGGAGTCTCATAAACTACTTTCCCGCTCGAAAGTATTTCTCTCCAAAAACTTCATTCAGCCATATCTCAAAAGGCGTTTATCCAATTGTCATCATTTTTTGACAAGAGTCTATATGTGTACCGCCGCGGCAAAAGGGTCCAGTTGTCGGCTCGTACATGTTGCTCCTTGTAGCATATCTAATGTATGGTATTTGTATACA
>JXSR01S000893.1:53276-74279 GCA_000969725.1 Ophiothrix spiculata | reverse complement strand
TAAATGTCATAAACATGTTTGACTATAGATTTGTCACAATAATCTGACAGCAGACATAAGCCAGGGAGTAAATGCCTTGCATCCCTAAATCTGTTCGGAGGTCCAGTGTTTGCTACAAATGGATTAGGAATGAGTGTTCTTACAAAATTAAGTTCAAAATATCCATGATATCTCTAATTTAAAAAAAGATTTGTCTGCTGTTCTATTTTAGCAGCAGGAACAACTTGGCTCAACATACTTATTTCATAGACTTACCGCCCAAGGCCAGGGTAATCACACTTGAATGATTATGAGGTTAATTTAGTTGTATTTACATCAGTTGAATGGCTAGTGATCCTCTCATTTTAGTTTCTTAAGATAACCTAGATGGATGCTTCAAATCAAAAGATCTGACTACAGGCCGCAAGCTATTTGTTGGTCATCTGGTCAGGGATGGTATATTAACCTAGAAAATGCCAAACATATTGTTTGATGTGATATCAACACTACTAAAGCTGAATTAAATGGTCAATGTAGAAGAATATAATGTGGTCAGGGATGGTATAATAACCTAGAAAGTTTCTCACAATGAAATGTTTAGACCTAGTTTAATAAAAAATGTATAGTTTAACATCAAATCTATATCTTATTTCAATATACCATTGAAGAAATTGACATCCAGATCACTTTTTCACTTTAAAGGCTGTTGATGCAAAATTAGCTCTTGTGACTTAACCATTCGCTTCGTGATTTTGTAAGAGCTGGGGTCTATTTCACTAACGTTAAAATGCATCGTTAACCCATCGTAAGACCAAAACCCATCGTTAGCTATGACCACCTCTTGAGCCTACGCAACATTAACAAAGGGTTCGATTTTTCTAATGCATAATTCATATACTTTACAATGCGGTGAATACTTTTGAAGGGTTTTCACATCTTTGTGAAGTCTAGTTGTAGTTACGAGATTAACCCTTCATTAGCTATGATGCATCGTAATGTTAGTGAAATCGACCCCAGGTCTTGTATAACATTCAAGCGCTGACAAATTGAGGATGGATTGACTGTTGTAAGATATTGACTACTGCCATCTACAGACCCAAATGATCAGTGTGTATGTAACTTTCCAATATTTTTCTGGTAGGAAGTTTTTAAGAGTGCTCAATGCAATCATAATTTAGGTATCAACTTTGGATAAATCTGACTTGTCTTTATTTTTTTTAAAGATTTGTGTTTAATCTGCAATCTTAATTTAGATATTTACTATAGATAAGTCAAAATGTGTCTTTGTTTCCCCTTTTCGAAAGAGTATGCAACATTTTGCAATCATAATTTACATATAAACTTTAGATAAATCATCTATGTGCCTTGATGTTAAATATTTTTAAAATAGTATGCAAATTTTCTTTAACACATCCTGTGGTAAACCATGTTAGCCAGTTATCATTGCCATGAAATCACAAATTACTGCCTGTTACTGCCCTTAGAAACTTGCAAATATATGCCTTTCCTCTAACCCAAAATATATCTTCACTATGTTATCCAAGGCAATATTGCAGTTTAAAAAGTTTATCTAAAGATGGCACAATATTTTGTTTTGAATAATGTTGTTACAAAAGATATATGATAAAAGTAGAGATATTTAGGTATTTTATTTCAATGTGATTTTGTCAAATGCATTCTTGGAAAAGTTTGGTTAAGTTAATAACAATAGTTATCCTTTTGCATACCCTTACAACTCTATGAGATTAATTAGGGTGGCATTTTGGAAACTGTGTCACAAATTTAGTCCTAATATGAAATGAAAAGCCATGTAAATCAAATTAATCACAACTGTGTGTGCATCTAAGACAGTTATGGGGCTTTGACAGAGTAACATAAATTCGTAATACGATTTACTCTACTTTTGAAGGAACACTTATAAAGAAGCTATAGGTATTATTACTCAAGATCAAATTGCCAAGTTACAAAGCATTCGTTCCTGGTTAGAGATTTCAAAGGAAAGACAAGCTTTGAAAACTGGAGAACCCTAGGGCAATGTTGGGTAAATTGTGCATTTACAGTGAAAAAGTCAAAGCCCTTTTTATTTCATTCAAAGTGAAGAGGTCTTATCTGTCGACATTCATCGTTTATTACCTAGTCATCTTCATGCACTTAAATCAGAAGGCGATATAAAGGTGGAGATACTTTTCCAATAAAGTTAAGATTCCTCAAGGCAGTTTCTCTTTCTAGAATATGAATTCAGTAAGTGTATCAAAAATTCCACACATTCATGACCCAATTCATCTTTAAGTGTTCTACATTTTTTTGGGTAATCCATCCCTTTGGTGGTTTCTTTATAAGCTTACTTCAAAACCCAAGGGAACTTGTCTCTTATCGCATCATCAAAACCTGCAGCAGGCTTAGCGTCTAATTTATATGATGGTTTTTAAAACTAAAGCACGGCAACTTGTCACAAATTGAGATGATGAAGTTCAATGTGATGTAATCGAGACAACTTAAAGAGTATTTCTGAGTAGATATGATGAAACAGAGTTTCTTGTATGTTGTCAGTTCTATAACTTGTATATAGGAGTTTCATACAATATGTTTATCATCAAAAGGCCAAAATGTCTCAATATTGATGTTACCCCTGCATATTTTAAATGCAAGATAAATTTTGCATTTAAAATATTCAAACTATAAGCTTCGGACTAAAATTCAATGTTTAATTTGATTCTTTTTGATCTAGCAAAATAGAATGATTATCTTGTATTTCCCATCAGTGATTAAAGCTCTTTAAACCTGTTTGTATTCGCATTGACCCAAAATATCTTGAATACATAAATACAAATCTTGTGTTATGTATTCAGTGAATCTTCTATAGATGGAAAAATAAATCTGAAAATAAGGAGAAGCCAAAACAACAATTTAACAAAACACTGACCTAGTAATCTTATCTTCAATGATCTGAAAGTTGTTTACCACATAACGTTCCAGAAACCTACATTTGAAGCAAGAAGAATTTAGTTATTTTAAACACACATAGCAAATTGAAGAGAACTTGCTTAATACTTCTTGTTAATGAAATTAGTTTTGTTTAATGAAATAAAAAATAGGACTGACTAGCTGGTGCTTTGTAACTCCAATAAACAATTTGTAAACACATGACCATTTTCATTTTTTTTAATGTCAAGTCAATATAGGCAATATGCCATGGGAAAGAAGCTCCCTCTTCATATTGCAGGGGTATCTGTGTCTTGAGAATGTTGCTTGTTAATAAAACAGCAACCCAATTTGCTTTTTCTATAAAACATGTCTAAATTATAAATGTCATTTATTTACATGTTTGACTATAGATTTGTCACAATAATCTGACAGCAGACATAAGCCAGGGAGTAAATGCCTTGCATCCTTAAATCTGTTCGGAGGTCCAGTTTTTGCTACAAATGGATTAGGAATGAGTGTTATTTCAAAATATCCATGATATCTCTAATTTAAAAAAAAAAAATTGTCCCCTGTTCTATTTTAGCAGCAGGAACAACTTGGCTCAACAGACTTATTTCATAGACTTATCGCCCCAGGCCAGGGCAATCACACTTGAATGATTATGAAGTTAATTTAGTTGTATTTACATCAGCTGAATGGCTAGTGATCGTCTCATTTTAGTTTCTGAAGATAACCTAGATGCTTGTAAAATGGATGCATCAAATCAAAAGACCTGTCTACATGCCTCAGGCTATTTGTTGGTCATCTGGTCAGGGATGGTATATTAACCTAGAAAATGTCCAACATATTGGTTGATGTGATATCAACACTACTAAAGCTGAATAAATGGTCAATGTACAAGAATATCAGGTGGTCAGGGATGGTATAATAACCTAGAAAGTTTCTCACAACGAAATGTTTAGATAAGAAATGTTTAATAAGAAATGTATAGTTTAACATCAAATCTAGGTCTTATTTCAATATACCATTGAAGAAATTGACATCCAGATCACTTTTTCACTTTAAAGGCTGTTGATGCAAAATTAGCTCTTGTGACTTAACTACTCTTTTTCTGATTTTGTAAGGGCCGGTCTTTTATAACATTTAAGCACTGACAAGTTGAGGATGGATTGACTGTTGTAAGATGTTGACTGCTGCCATCTATACACCCAAAATATCAGTGTGTATGTAACTTTCCAATACTATTCTGGTAGGAAATTGTTAAGAGTGCTCAATGCAATCATAATTTAGGTATCAACTTTAGATAAATCTGACTTGTCTTTATTTTTTTCAGATTACAAAATGTGTTTAATCTGCAATCTTAATTTAGATATTAACTACAGATAAATCAAAATGTGAAATCAAAATGTGTCTTTGTTTCCCCTTTTTCGAAAGAGTATGCAAAATTTTGCAATCATAATTTACATTTAAACTTTAGATAAACCATCTGTGTCTTGGTGTTAAATATTTTTAAATTAAAGAGTATGCATTTTTTTTAACACATCCTGTGGCAAACCATGTTAGCCAGTTATCATTACCATGAAATCATGAACTACTGCCTGTTACTGCCCCTTAGAAACTTGCACATATTTGCCTTTCCTCTAACCCAAAATATATCTTCACTATGTTATCCAAGGCAATATTGCAGTTTAAAAAGAAATATTCAAACTATAAACTTGGAACTAAAATTCAACGTCCAATTTGATTCTTTTTGATCCAGCAAAATAGAATGATCATCTTATATTTCCCATCAGTTAGTAGATAAAGCTCTTTAAACTTGTTTATATTTGCTTTGACCCAAAATATCTTGAATACATAAATACAAATCTTGTGCTATGTATTCAGTGAATCTTCTATAGATGGAAAGATAAATCTGAAAATAAGGAGAAGCCAAAACAACAATTTTATTTAACAAAACACTGACCTAGTAATCTTGTCTTCAATGATCTGAAAGTTGTTTACCACATAACGTTCCAGAAACCTACATTTGAAGCAAAAAGAATTAAGTTATTTTAAACACACATAGCAAATTGAAGAGAACTTGCATTATACTTCTTGTTAATGAAATTAGTTATGTGTGTAATGAAATTAAGAAACAGGACTGATCAGCTGGTGCTTTGTAACTCCAATGAAAAAAAAATTGTGAACACATGAACATTTTCAAGTATTTTTTTTTATGTCAAGTCAATATACAATATGCCAAGGGAAAGAAGCTCCCTGTTCATATTTCAGTGTACAGGGGCATCTGTGTCTTGAGAATGTTGCTTGTTAATAAAACAGCAACCCAATTTGCTTTTTCTATAAAAACATATACATTATAAATGTCATAAACATGTTTGACTATATATTTGTCACAATAACCTGACAGCAGACATAAGCCAGGGAGTAAATGCCTTGCATCCCTAAATCTGTTTGGAGGTCCAGTTTTTGCTACAAATGGATTATGAATGAGTGTTCTTCCTAAATTAAGTTCAAAATATCCATGATATCTCTAATAAAAAAAAAAAAATTGTCCGCTGTTCTATTTTAGCAGCAGGAACAACTTGGCTCAACACACTTAGTTCACAGACTTACTGCCCCAGGCCAGGACAATCACACCTGAATGATTATGAAGTTAATTTAGTTGTATTTACATCAGTTGAATGGCTAGGATCCTCTCATTTTAGTTTCTTAAGATAACCTAGATGGATGCATCAAATCAAAAGACCTGATTTCAGGCCGCAGGCTATTTGTTGGTCATCTGGTCAGGGATGGTATGTTAACCAAGAAAATGCCAACATATTGGTTGATGTGATATCAACACTACTGAAGCTGAATTAAATGGTCAATGTACAAGAATATCATGTGGTCAGGGATGGTATAATAACCTAGAAAGTTTCTCACAACGAAATGTTTAGACCTAGTTTACGAAGAAGTGTATAATTTAACATCAAATCTAGGTCTTATTTCAATATACCATTGAAGAAATTGACATCCAGATCACTTTTTCACTTTAAAGACTGTTGATGCAAAATTAGCTCTTGTGATTTAACCACTCGCTTTGTGATTTTGTAAGAGCAGGTCTTGTATAAAATTCAAGCGCTGACAAATTGAGGATGGATTGACTGTTGTAAGATGTTGACTACTGCCATCTACAGACCCAAAAGATCAGTGTGTATGTAACTTTCCAATACTATTCTGGTAGGAAGCTTTAATTTAACCCTTTCAATCCAAGAGAATGCTTGAGCGTTTCCAAAGGAGCTTACGAGAGAACGCTCTGGCGTTCCAATTTCGTATTGAGTGTAAATTAAGTTAGTATGGGCTGTATACATCTACAGGGTGGTTCAAAAAACTCAAAACCCAAGTTCAAAGTCATTTTTTACTTAGCAATTGTACCTCTATCACCTTCAGTTGGCAAAGGCATCATGTGGGATAGGTTTTAAACCATTCCTGCATTTTTGGTCAAGTTTTGAGCATTGGTTTTAAAGATACAGCCCATTATCAAAAAAATGCTTCAAAGTGGCTTGTCCACGATTGCTTCTCTCTCCTTCTGACTTAAACCCTCAATGGATTACACAACATTGATGTGTAATCAATTTAAGTACTCTGACCTGCACGTACTGCACTGCATGTTGTGTTACGGGCGTTCCCTGCTTGAATTGAAGGCATTTTCAAGGCATTTTCCTAGCTGATCTTTCAACGTCTTTTTGCAGCACCTATGGACCTGAAATCTATCTGACAACGATTGAGTGACTAAGTCCAACCATTCGGTTTGAAAACATTTACCGAAGAAGACAGAACAAACACAAACATACAAACTATCAAAATTACGTGAGCTGGAGTTCAGAGGCCTCTTGTATGAACCTGTAATCTGAACTTCACCATTACGATGCTGAAACTGGGGCTCCATTATCTGAAGCTATGTTCAGGTACATCATTCAATTAAAAATTGATGATCGATCACTTTCAGATGATACAAGATGATACATGCGTAATATAACCTGCAGTACAACATGTGTGGAACCAAATACGGTGCATATCAACGGGAACAGATTGAAGACAAATACGAAGAAAAGCTTTCGTGGACAAGCCAATTTGAAGGACGGTTTACATAAAGAGCTGTATCTTACGACCTAATGATGCAAATTGCATAAAACTTACAGGGATTGTTTAAAATGTATTAACAATGATTCCTGTGCAAATTCAAGTTGATTGAGGTACAATTACTGTCTCAAACGTAACTTTGAACTTGGGTTCTAAGTTTTTTGAACCACCCTGTATATTGAAATTCAGGATCGAAAGGGTTAAGAGTGCTCAATGCAATCATAATTTAGGTATCAACTTTGGATAAATCTGACTTGACTTTATTTTTTTTAAAGATTACAAAATGTGTTTAATCGACAATCTTAATTTAGATATTAACTATAGATAAATCAAAATGTGCCTTTGTTTTCCCTTTTTCAAAAGAGTATTCAAAATTTTGCAATCATAATTTACATATAAACTTTAGATAAATCATCTATGTGTCTTGATGTTAAATATTTTTAAAGAGTATGCAAATTTTCTTTAAAACATCCTGCTGCAAACACGTTAGCCAGTTATCATTACCATGAAATCACAAATTACTGCCTGTTACTGCCCCTTAGAAACTTGCACATATTTGCCTTTCCTCTAACCCCAAATATATCTTCACTATGCTATGTTATCTAAGGCAATATTGCAGCTTAAAAGTTCATGTAAAGATGGCACAATATTTTATTTTGCATAATGTTGTTACAAAAGATATAATGGCAGTCAAGTTCGCTCAATTGGTAATGTGCTCGCTTGCGTTGCGGAAGGTCCCGAGTTTGAACCCGTTGGTACCAAAAAGTTGAGCTTGAGTGTACTGCTAATTGTCTCGTGGAAACCCATACGAAACTTGGGGAGCTGATCTGGGCAGCGATGGTGAATATGTGGGCTGATCTAGGTTCAGCGCCCCTTGAGGTGGCCGCAGAACCTGAAATGATGCTTGGTGGAAATGGAGCTTACTTGGGCCACAGTGGTCAGTGAACACCTGTAAAGTGTGCAGAGGCCAAGTGGAATTACAAATCTGGGAGGCATAGCGCTCTATAAATCCCCCAGTATATGATATAAGTAGAGATATTTAGGGGTTTTATTTAAATGTGATTTTGTCAAATGCATTCTAGGAAAAGTTTGGTTAAGTTTATAATAATAGTTAAGCCTTTCATTTTTATATCCTGAAAAATTTGATGAGATTAATTATGGTGGCATTTTGGGAACTGTGTCACAAATTTAGTCCTAACATGAAATGAAAAACCATGTAAATCAAATTAATCACAACTGTGTGTGCATCTAAGGCAGTTATGGGGCTTTGATATAGTAACTTCTCTCAATGCGTAATGCGATTTACTCTACTTTTGAAGAAAACACTTATAAGAAGCTATAGGTATTATTACTCAAGATCAAATTGCCAAATTACAAAGCATTCGTTTGTGGTTAGAGATTCCAAAGGAAAGACAAGCTTTGAAAACTGGAGGACCCTAGGGCAATGTTTGGTAAATTGTGCATTTACAGTGAAAAAGTCAAAGCCCTTTTTATTTGATTCAAAGTGAAGAGGTCTTATCTGTCGACATTCATCGTTTATTACCTAGTTATGTTCATGCTCTTAAATCAGAAGGCGATATAAAGGTGGAGATACTTTTCCAATAAAGTTAAGATTGCTCAAGGCAGTTTCTCTTTCTAGAATATGAATTCAGTAAGTGTATCAAAAATTCCACACATTCATGACCTAATTCATCTTTAGTGTTCTACATTTTGTGGGTAATCCATCCCTTTGGTGGTTTCTTTATAAGCTTACTTCAAAACCCAAGGGAACCTGTCTCTTATCGCATCATCAAAACTTGCAGCAGGCTTAGCATCTTATTTATATGATGGTTTTTAAAACTAAAGCACGTCAACTTGTCCCAAATTTAGATGATGAAATTCAATGTGATGAAATCGAGACAACTTAAAGAGCATTTCTGAATAGATATGATGAAACAGAGTTTCTTGTATGTTGTCGGTGCTATAACTTTTATATAAGAGTTTCATATAATATGTTTAATATACTGTAACCTTTGCATTTAAAGTATTCAAACTATAAGCTTGGGACTAAAACTCAATGCCCAATTTTGATTCTTTTTGATAGCAAAATAGAAAGATTATCTTGTATTCCCGATCAGTTAGTAGTTAAAGCTCTTTAAACTTGTTTATATTCGCATTGACCCAAAATACCTTGAATACATAAATACAAATCTTGTGTTATGTATTCAGTGAATCTTCTATAGATGGAAAGATAAATCTGAAAATAATCAGAAGCCAAAACAACAATTTAACAAAACACAGACCTAGTAATCTTGTCTTCAATGATCTGAAAGTTGTTTACCACATAACGTTCCAGAAACCTACATTTGAAGCAAAAAGAATTAAGTTATTTTAAACACACATAGCAAATTGAAGAGAACTTGCTTAAAACTTCTTGTTAATGAAATTGGTTTTGAAATGAAAAAAAAAATAGGACTGACCAGCTGATACTTTGTAACTCCAATAAAAAAAATTGTAAACACATGAACATTTTCAAATATTTTTGGGAAAAAATGGATAAGTAATTTTTAAAGGATTTCCTCAGAGATACAAAATCTCCATTTATTTTCTTAAAAATTTAGTATTTGGTAGATTAATTGAGAGCAGGCTTATAATCTTATAAGTAAATACTTTAACTCCCTAATTGTTTTCTAAAATCCAATTTTTTGCAACAAATGGCTCAAGAATGAGTGTTCTGACAAGTTTTGTTTTTTAAATTTTTGTCCCCTGGTTTATTCCACAGGAACATCTTGGCACAACATGTTTGTTAATAGAGACCTCCATCCAACCCCAGGGCAATCAAACTTGAATGATTATGAAGTTAATTTAGTTGTATTTACATCAGTTGAATTGCAAGCGATCCTCTCATTTTAGTTTCTGAAGATAACCTAGATGCTAGTAAAATGGATGCAACAAATCAAAAGACCTGACTTCAGGCCGCAAGCTATTTGTTGGTCATCTGGTCAGGGATGGTATATTAACCTAGAAAATGCCAACATATTGGTTGATGTGATATCAACACTACCGAAGCTGAATGGTCAATGTATAAGAATATCATGTGGTCAGGGATGGTATAATAACCTAGAACGTTTCTCACAATGAAATGTTTAGACCTAGTTTAATACTCCTCCAGTTCAATTACAATTGGCCAATGATGTGCAAAGCCTGTTAGATCAAGAAATGTATAGTTTAACATCAAATCTAGGCCTTATTTTAACATGCTATTATGGAAATTAGTTTTACATGCGCTAATGAAGGCATGAACACCATCTTTTTTGAGGTTTTGTTTTAGGTAGAGGTACTGAGTTTTGTTCAACGTAACACTGCACTAAAATGGATGTGCAAAGCCTGTAAGATCAAGAAATGTATAGTTTAATATCAAATCTACAATCTTTGAAAAAAATGTGTTGGGAAACTTGGTTGTTTTTGACGATAAAATTTTTTTATAAAAAATGTAATTTTTACCCTATAATTTTTGAATAAAGTTCAAGGTATGGCTTTAATCCTTCTTTAAGCCTGGGCCTCCCCTCCTCCCCACCAATCAATGTTGAGAGATGCTACAACAAATTTGCTACCATGGGGTCTATCAACACTGAAGCGGGGAGAGGGGATTTATTTTAAAACATTGCTGTTGAAAGTGTCCCAACAGTTTTTTCAAATATTGTAGGCTTTATTTCAATATACTATTATGAAAATAATTTTTACATGCGCTAATGAAGGCATGAACACCATCTTTTTCGAGGTTTTGTTCAAGGTAGAGGTACTTAGTTTAGTCCAATGTAACACTGCACTAAAATGGACAATAATTAAAAATGTAGGGGTTCTGCCACTTGTATATTAAAGAGTTGTTGAGCTTCAAACAAGTTACTTTGATCTTTAACTAACATAACAATCAAGTCAAGATTAACATCAAGCATAATCTACCCTCTTCTTAAAGGAGCATGGTCTGATTGCTTCAACTTTTTTTCAAAATTTTCGAGATTTTGGTACCAAAATATTGCTCATATTTTTCTCGTTACCTGTGTGAAATTTCACAGCTGAGTTATGTTCCACTTTGGAGATATGTAGGAAAATGTGTCTAATTATGGTAACCATAATTAATTTCATACAGTAATGTATAGGTGGCTCAGAAATACAAAATTGCCCATAAAATCAAAAATGTCTGACCGATTCAGCTGAAATTTGAAACGTAGACTTCTTTAGTGGTCATCTTTCATATGACATTGAAAACTAAATTTTGAAAAATCGGTCCAAGCTCCTTTAAGTAACTTTGACTTGTTTATTGAAGGCATAATGTAATGTGTTCAATAATATAAAAGAAGAAAAAATGCAAAAGATGAAATGATATCATAGTTGAAATTCCCTTTTTTTTTTGAAACTTGGCTAATGATGACCCCATTAGGTGTATATGAGATATATGGTCAATTTCAATGTGTTTTCATATTTATCTTAACCACAAAATTGTTATACAACAAGAAAGACAAGAAATAACAAAATGCACAGTTTTTGTAAGAATTATTGAATTCTGAATCTTGTTTTCTATATTTTAAACAAAAACATTAAGTGTATGAATACTAACCAGGTAATTATCTTTATTTGTCTTTATTGTACAACAAACACATTTTGTTAGAAATAATCTTCATTTTTTTTCTTCTTCATTTTCCTATACAGATAACCAGATTTATTCCTTTGGACATAGTGAACTAGGAAAGCTAGGAATCGGATCGGAGACCAATAATTCTTTGAGGACCAAGGCCGCTGTGCCAACACCTAGACCAATTTTTGGAGCTTTACACATGGTCTCGGATCTTTGTTGTCATAACTGGAATACCATCATTGTCGTAGGTAAGTACAGCTATCATTGCCTGTGTCTGTGTAATAAAGTCTGCGTCATAAGTTCTTACCCATGATTTCAACACGCCTTCAGATGAAATAACGTTTTTCTGATAATTTTTGGCACACCAACCAAGTCTCATCAATTTGTGTCAAGTTCATTAACATGCGATACCGATTTGCAAAGAAAAAATTATTTTAAAAATTTACCTGTAAATACAGCCATCTTATAGCTCCCAAGTCTCAACTGAAAATAAAGTTTTGTTACTTGTTATTATGACTTAATCAGAAATCTCATGTGCTCTCATAAAGATCATCATAACTTTAGGGACTATTCACAAATACTTGTAATGGGGGCCTGATGCAAAAAGGGAGGGCCCTTAAAATTTTTCACCCTCGTAAGGGGGTCCTTGAAAAAAATTACCACAAATTTTCTGGTAAAAATCGGGTTTACATGCTTTTCTATGGGGTTGACCACTAATTTTTGTCGCAAAAAGGGGGGCCTTAAAATTTTTGGAGGTCGAAAAGGGGGTCCCAAAAACTTTCTTGCGATAATTTTTTTTGCATCAGGCCCCCCCCCTTACAAGTATTTGTGAACGGTCCCTTTAGACGTAGTAACAATCAGTAACGCTATGCATGTTTTAAAGTGCTCATGTAGTATTTCACTTGTTTTCTGCATGGGCCTGAGATAGCTCTTGATTATATTCTCTCTGAAGTATTACTGCAAATTACATGTTTATGATATTTCGGAAGCAGCAGACCATGAATATGACATGGATCAACATGGATTGAACAAATTGGACATGATTTTGTTATTTCATTTATTGTTTATTTCTTCTCACTAGTTATATATCATAAATATTGACATAGATATGTTACTTATATGTTACGAGTTTTTTGTTAATTCATAAATAAGTCTGTGATTATAATTTCTTGGTAAGCTTTAAAATCCAGACCGTTGCTTTTAATATTAAAGAAAATGGGATTCAAAATTCATAATTTGGTGAAATATACAATATATAGGAATAACATGAAGCTTGGTTTCTTAACACAATTTTGGTCACTCAGATGACTAAATGTGACCTGCTCCCACAAAACCCGGACAAAGTCAAGAAAAACCATTTGTCTGATTTGCTCATATTAAAAATGCTGAAATTACAAGCTTTAAAATGATGTATCACTTATTAACATAATCTTTTCAACCTTTTGCCACTGAAAAATCAATATTTCCCTTGAAATTTCTATGTTTTCTATTGATTTGTGGCACATTCATTGGGCTGTTACTCAATAAGTACTCTGGTGACTTTGTCCGGGTTTGATTGGAGCAAGTCACAAATTATTAACTGATTTTCATTTATGGTTTGTACTAACGTTTAGATATTAGCTGCAGTATTGTATTTCATGTCTTCTTTTCAAAGAAGGTAGTCTTTGTTTTATCATCAAAATACCCCATATTTGCTTTACCTTTAGCTATGATATTATTAAAATACAATGAATCACCCAGCTGCTTTGAATACTCAACACTCACAAGAAACTGAGATTTGATTTTAAGTGGATATAAATAAGTTTATTGCTAGTGTATAAACTAATTCTTTGATGCAATTTATTAAGCAACAGTATTCTATTGAAAGATGAGCTTGGTCAAGAATTAGATTAAAAGCTTTATTGAAGAGAACTGAAGCCATTACAAATACTCTCCAATTTCATCTTATAAAGTATACTGTGTATTCCCACAAAGTAAAAATTTATCAGCTTGAATGAGGATGACCACCGACCTACTTACAGCCGAGAAACAAGCCTAATTACGTCCTGGCTGTGTTTCATGGTAAAGTCTGTTAGCAGATGAGCCAGATTTAGCAGCTTTTAGACGTGCAATAAGCCCAGGGGGTGTTACACAAATACCATTAGGGGAATGTGGCCCTGAAATAGAAGTGTCGTGTGCGAAGCCTAGGGATACATTTTACAAATACCTACATTGGTAGATTGAACAAGATTACAATTTAATCAGGATGACCACTCTCTTTGCAAATATAGGTCATATCGTTGTCATTGTATGACAAATATTGCTACCACTCTATTCACTCCAGCCCAATTTCCCAATAAATTAAGGTTTATAAATCTAATGCATCTGGTATATTACTGTTTGAATCCAGGATTTATTAGCGTTAAGAAAAAATCCAGAAAATGTAGGGTCCAGACTTTAAACACTGACATGACAATAAATAATCACCCTAGTTTTTCCTCTGTACTTTTGTTGTTAAAAGATAGGATGATACAGTACAGCTCTTCAAAGTATTTGAACCCTCTCGGGGTAATATATTGCTTTTAAAGCCCTGGCAATCAGTAATCACTTTTACCAGGTCCAGCAGTAAATTGTAACATCACATTCACAAGTGACATAAATGGATCCGAGTGTCGTAAATTAACGACATTGACATAGCTGTGGTGTTGCGTAAATTGCATATGGATGTTATTGGGCAAATGGTTTGATAGGATAGTTATAATGTGACCTACATTTGTGATTGTCCAGCTCAATCCAACTGTGAACTTGGCTTCAGTGGCCGATTTCACTAACATTTAGCGATGGTCGCTAACCCCGTTTAGCAATAATTTTTGGAGTTAGCGATCATAACAGGGGTTAGTGACCATCGCTAAATGTTAGTGAAAATTGGCCACTGGTCATTTTCACTTTTTTACATACCTGCAAAGTAAATGTTATAAGGTTTAAAATGACACTTCAATGAACTTTACTCGATATCCACAAGTCAAGTTATGGTCGGTTAAAGTAAAGTTTGTCATCGAGTAAAACATGAAGCTGAGATAAACGCATATATAAACTATTTAGCTACAGTGGAACCCCGTTAACACAAAATTCCTTGGGCCAGAGTTAAGTTTGGGTTATCAGGATTTTGGTCCAACTGATTTTACATAGGAAATCAATACTTGGGACCCGACAAACATTTTGTGTTATCAGGGTTTTGTGTTAACAGATTTTGTGTTATCAAAGTTCCACTGTATAATTTTCTGTTGATGATCCTTCTAAGATGAAGATTTTTCAACACCTAGACCAATTTTTGGTGCCTTACACATGGTGTCGGAATTTTTCGGAATAAAACTTTGCAAGTGTTTGGAAGAATTCATGAATATTGTAAATCTGAAGAAAAAAAATCAATTTCACCAAATTACGACCATTGCATGTATTTTCAGCTGGAGCACACATGAAGTTTACTGACTTCACAGCTGTTGGGAGCTGGAAAGTCACATTTATAAATTAGACACTAAATGGGGAGTTTTGAAAGATAGTTGGAAGCCTACTTTCTTTAGTGAGTTTTCAGATACACTCTCATTTTAATGCATGTGCAGGTCCCTTGGAGAATTGATGCATCCATCATGTATGCCCTCATTTCATGTTTTATTATTACAGCCATGTGTTTATTTATTTATGTTGAAAGGTGCATAACCATAAAACATGATACTTCCAACAGAGTGCTAAATTATGTGTTTAATTTGGAGCAATGTGATATATGTTTTGAAGTACACTATAGCCTTGATTACAAGTATTGGGGTTATAAATCAGGTCTACCCAGATGAAAACTGTAAAAAGCAAATATCGCAAAACACGAAAAAGCAATACGGAACATATTGTGAATCTACAAAAAATCATTTTCACCAATTAATGACCTTTGCCTGAATGTTCACCTGTAGCACAGATGAAGTTTGCTGACTTCACTGCTGTTAGGAGCTCGAAAGGCACATTTATAAATTAGACACTAAATGGGGAGTTTTGCAAGATAGTTGGAAGCCTACTTTCTTTAGTGAGTTTCAAATACACTCTCATTTTAATGCATGTACAGGTCCCTTGGAGAATTGATACATCCATCATGTATGCCCTCATTTCATGTTTTATTATTACAGTTGTGTGTTTATTTATTTATGTTGAAAGGTGCAGTAACCATAAAACATGATAGTACCAACAGAGTGCCAAATTATGTGTTTAATTTGGAGCAATGTGTTACATGTTTTGAAGTGCACAATAGCCTTGATTACAAGTATTGGGATTATAAATCAGGTCTGCCCAGATAAAAACTGTAATAAGCAAATATTGCAAAACACAAAAAAGCAATACAGAACATATTGTGAATCTGCAAAAAATCATTTTCACCAACTAATGACCTTTTGCATGTATTTTCACCTGTAGCGCAAAATGTAGTTTGCTGACTTCACAGCTGTTAGGAGCTGGAATGTCACATTTATAAATTAGACACTAAATGGGGAGTTTTACAAGACAGTTGTAAGCCTACTTTCTTTAGTGAGTTTTCAGATACACTCTCATTTTAATGCATGTGCAGGTCCCTTGAAGAATTGATACATCCATCATGTATGTCCCCATTTCATGTTTTATTATTACAGTCATGTGTTTATTTATTTATGTTGAAAGGTGCAGTAACCATAAAACATGATACTACCAACAGAGTGCTAAATTATGTGGTTAATTTGGAGCAATGTGATATATGTTTTGAAGTGCACTATGGCCTTGATTACAAGTATTGGGGTTATAAATCAGGTATACCCAGATGAAAACTGTAATAAGCAAATAGCAAAACACAAAAATGCAATACAGACCATCTCAAACTAAATGAAATAAGAAAAACAATACATAATTGCAAAAGGTATTTTTAACCTTTTTAAAAGACAAATGGGAAAATGTACTCTGTTTTGGAATCAAACACAGGCCTCTCTTCGAGACCAGTTCTTGGCCATGAAATTTTTGTGATAAAGTATTCATAATAATTAGGGTGAGTTCAGAGTATGTTGCAACTGTAGTGCAGTTTGGTAAATTTACTAATAGAATCATTTTTTTCTTCACCTTTTTTCTATAGTTTCTTGCAGCAAAGGGTGAATTGCGTTTTAACAATGCATTGCTCTGCAGTTGCAGTGTACACTCGCAGTCTAAAGTATTTCCTCACAAACACTTTATTCAGCCATATCTCACAAGGCGTTTATAAGGAAACTATCTGGAAACTTATGTTGCTTTTGGTCAGATCTGATAAGTAATCTAGTTAAGTGTAAAATTGAGTTCCGAATGGGATCAACCCCCTCACGTACGGGTAGGGGGCAACAAACGTGTCGAAACGGGTCGAAAAATGTGATTTTTAGGTCAAATCAAATTTGACAACGCCTGGGTCAAGGTCACTTCACCGCTCAAGTCGAGTGGTCATATGAAATGTGTATATGTAATAGAGTGACAAGCAGGCAATTAAATTTCCTGGTCACGCATTGACTGCGCCAAGAGAATGCTTGGAAGCAAACGAAAAATGATCCTTCAACGCCCAACCAGTTACAAAAATAGGGCTGTGATGAATGTGGAGTGTTTTGTGACGGTATATGACAGATTGAAAACTTCTTATAACCTTTTAAAATGTCATATACCACCAGGGACCATTCTACTTTACAGAATGATAAAGCTTTTGTCAAATTAGCTGGTTAAAATATGGTAATTGGCCTCCCACAGGGATCAAAATACCACTTACAAAAATGAAATATTGTTACATACGTGTAATTTTGCAAGGTTACTCCATTGGATTTGGGCCATGTGTCTGATGTCAATGATACCTTGGATTGTTTTTACTCATAATTACCATCCCAGATGGCTATTTTTCACACTTGCCAACACCAATTTATTATGTAATTTGAGCGTGAGATTCGTGCTCCGTTGTTGCATCAGTGCATTGCAATCTTGATCCTTTGGGGACCCCAAGCACCATAAATTGTCATAAATCTTTCACGGTTACTGAAATCCAAACCTTAATGACATCAAGGACAATGCTCTTTCTGCTGTGAAGTATTAACCATTCCTTGGATAAGGAAATAAGTCCAATAAAAAAACGGTGTTGACTTGTAAAATAGATATTCAGTTGGTCTGACTTTTTTCAGAAACCTTTTTCAAATTTCGCTGCAATCCAAAATCTTTTTTGTAATTAGTATCAAAAATATAAATTTTCATCATAAATTCTCAAAGTTCAATGTTGAGATTGTTAAAAGACACCCCCCCCCCACACACACACACCCACACACAAAATCAAAATAGCAATGGTAATTTTCACAAATTTTGAATCTTCACAAATGGTAAGTTTGACAAAACTTGAGATAAATTCATTTTGTTGCAAAGCACAATTAGGGGGGGGGGGAATCTGGCCCAGTGACAAACGTCAGTTGGCCATCGAGTAGCTGTTTAACACGCAGCAATGCATAGAAAAGCACAGAGTATTTGGCCCAAGGGTTGTATTTTGTAAAATGCATCGGGGCTGCAGTAGCCCACGGGCAAATATAATTGAGAGCCCCTGATTTAAATGATTCAGAAATGATATGTTCATTTAACGAAACAAAACAGAAAGGCATAATGGTTAAAAAATCAGATACTATCTTGATAGAATCAGATTCAATGTACTTATTCGTACCATGTTTTAGAGTCAAATAGCCCCCTCATGGGTCTGGTTGTGTTATGCACTTACAACACATATTGCTTGCTATAATAGCATTGGGTATTTTGTGCTGTGGAACATAATCTTGAATTAGATTTTTCAAATTTCACTAGTAAATGCATGATTCTGTCCTTTGAATTTGCCTCAGCTTGTCAGTAATCAGGGGAATGAGTTCACAATTTTTATGAAATTTTAAAAAGTTCATTAGTATTTTTCTCCTTTAATTGTTAGTTGGAGCTACAAAACTGATATATAATAATGTAGTTTTCCGCTCTATTTTCATAAAAAAAAGTGTATGGAGGTGTAATTATAGAGGCCAATATTATATTTCCCTATCTGGATGACTCAGTATCAGGCCAGGGTGTTCTTGATTTTTCTTGGTAGAATTTTTGTTTGACCACTTATTTTAATTTAGTCTTTACTAAATGATCATTTTTTATAAACAAACTATTACAACCAAGGGCACCAACAGGAAAATTGATGGTTTCAATTGCATTTTTCATCTTTAACAAAATATGAGATGGGCAGCGGTTTAGCGCAGCTTTAGTTCCCTTGCTTTGCACCAATAAGGTCCCAGGTTTGATTACCTGCCAAGCGCTTTATATACATTTGGTTTTCAGTCCATGCTCGCTTCCACAGTTTTTTCTCCGGGTATTCCGGTCTCCTTCCTGCATTCAAAAACTGAATTTAAAAACATCTTGGAGCCCAGTTGAAGACAAACTTCCTTTAGCTTATTACTTGGTTCCAAGTACCAAGTTAGGTTTCCTTGTTGAAAGCTTAAACAAGATGATTTATAAGAAGAAATAGCATCAGAAAGTAGACACAGTTTAAAATAGATAAGAAGGCAATTCTATTTTCCAATTAACAGAGAAGTCTTTTTTAAAAATAAAAATACACGCCCCAACTACTGATTAACCCTGCAATGTTGTTTTACTTTGAGGGGTAATTCATCAGGTTTTAATATAAGACATTGCAGATAATGCATATAATTGTTACTCCAATCACTTGCACACTTAAACCAATGAGTTTTTGTTAAAAGCAATAACATAACCCAAGCAATGCATACAGCCATGCACTGGCCTACATTTCTTTCATTTTACCATGACTTATTACCACATAGCCCTGACTTATTAAGGAATAAACAAAAGGACAGTTATGCCTCAAGCATTGCATAACTTGATGCATTAACAAAACCCATTTTCTCCCCAAACTGTTAGAGCTATAATACCACTAACATTGATGGCTTGAGGGTTTTTGCAGGGAATGTGATAACTTTACTTATGCATTATTTCATCTTTTTACTTATGCCTGAGCGCAATTGCATTTTACCTGAAATGTAGAGAAATGAGAGAAGAAAAGAATGAGGTTTTGAGGTGCATAGTGCGATGAGATGAGGACCCATTTTCTTCATATAGGTGAAGAAAATTGACATGGAAAAGAAAGGGGGATATACTCCCATACAAAACACTTTTAATACCATTGTGATTTAAAATTCTTGAACACTTTTTGAAAATGTTCACACTCTTTGAATAAGTTATACTCAATGCATTTGCTTGTTTTTATTTGTAAATATCTTTATGGGATGACAAAAACTGAAACTCTGAAGAAAACTGCTCTCTCAAAATCCTAAAAGAGATGAGAAAATTGCAGAGTCCCATTGTATATCTTTTGTGAAGTATGCAACGCGAAACTTTCAAACACACTTTGTATAAGTGGATTTAAAGAAAGCCCAAATAGTCTCTTTGTATTTGGCTTAGTATCAACTACCATTCAAGTGTTAAAAATCTAGGTCAAATTGAAAAGCCATTTGAAAACATATCTTCATGATAGTTTGCATAACTTGTCCATTTGAAGCAAAACATCTGTTTATTTGTTCATTTATTTGTATTTTAGTAAAGAATTGGCTCTAAATGAAAATAGTTATTTTGGTACCCCCACCCACCTACAATATCAAAGCATTTATTTGTCCTATTGGTTCTTGAGTAAATAGCAATTGTACAGAGATAATGACAAAAGATAATAACAAAGATTCCACTGATGCATTAATAGCAGGAATTGATGCAAATTGCAATTAAACATGTTAAGAGGCGAGTTGGTTTAGATCATGGTTCCATGCGTGGATTTAATGTTAGCCTCCAGCATTTTGCTTTGGTTTGATAGATGTGTGTTTGATGTGTAAATTCAGCCAAGTATAATTGATCAACCCCGTTGATCACCAGTTTGATTAACATCATAGGGCTTGGCAAGCATTGCATTCAAAGCAATTAAACCCATTAAGAAATCTTTAATGAAAGCCGACATTTTGATGAGGATGATTCTCCAGGTGTTGATGGCAGAAAGGAACTTTGCACTTATCAATTAACATTTTAAGAGCGACTAATACTAGGGAAGGAATTTGACCTACATAGTTGGGAAATTTTTGTAGAAAATGAGGGAAATGTAGTGAAGAGTTTAGAAAGTAGGAGTGGGGTGCTTGAAAAGGTGATAAAAACTTTCATTCATTCATTCATTTCATTCATTTATTTATTATCCATCATTCACACAAAAAATTACACAACACAAGGGTATAGTAGTATTAATAATCAGCTGAGATGGAGGAATTGCATCAAGAAGCCGAAGCCTGTAGAACGATGCAATCCCTTTA